>JAYJMB010002200.1:1271-15586 GCA_036873735.1 Pouteria campechiana
TGGGAGGCCAGAGGAATTATTAAAATATCTAGAAAGGGTTCATATTTTGATAAATGTTGCAGAAGCTTTCGATGTTATTGTAACTGAATTAGGCAATTGTCGTCAAGAGCTCATGACTGTGGTGCAGAAGAAACTTTTAATCGGTAAATTAGAGGATGGTGTCACTTGACTGCTTGAAACTGCAAAGAATGATACTAATGAAGCATCAGAGCTGATAAAGAGAGCAAAGCTTTTAAATTCTGATTTACAGAGAACTGAACGGGAAAGAGAAACACCGTCAGATCGGAGTCATCAGACTATTATGCTACAGTTGGGCAAACCTGCTGCTACACAACAGTTTAGTAAAGAGAAACTGACTGATACATTGAACAAACAAGAGTGGGTCGAATCCGATGCCCACAATGAGGATGAAGAAGCAAACAGGTTTGATCATTGATGTTGATGCTGCTAAGCACCGGCTGTTTGACCAAGTTAAAACGGATGTTGGGAATGATATGAATAAGATTAAAGACACATGTTGGGGGGTCTTAGCATCCATGCGCCAGAGACTTGACGTCCGATGATTCTCTCCTTCCTTCCTTCTTGGCTATTTGGAATATCAATAGGTACAACAAAGTTTGAGTTAAGGTACCTGTATTTGTCTTGCATGTTTGGAAAATGATCACGTGAGTCAACTGGCTGAGAGTACAGTCAGATGTATTTTACTTGTGTTTGGTAACAAGGAAAATTAATATTAGACTATTAGCCTAATAATAGTCTAATTTTTTATTATCTATACTTTCAATCATTATTTCAATTTTCTATAATCTAAAAAGCTAATTTATATTTTTTCAATTATTGCATTATTTCCTCTATTTTACTCACGTTTTTAGATGATTGTTTTTGCACTTTTTCAATCTTTTCCCAATTTGTAAAGTGCCTTTTGTTAGAGCTTAGCTGACTAGGCGTCATGGAGAGTACAATAAGAAGCACAAGAGTTTTTTACTGCAAAGAAAATATAATTGTGCAATAAATATAAGGAAAGAAAGGTAATGATTAGTTTAAAAATGGTCTAGGTTCTGTCCGGATAGAGTATAATAGAAAAGGAGAGCCATAGAAAGAGAGTATAATGGAAAAGTACAACGGGTGATGATATCAACAAAATATGCTTTTCAAGAAAGACAGAACAAGGTAAAATGATTGAAAATATAAGTAATACAACCAAAAGTTAGAGCTGCAATAGCAAAATAGGGTGAAATGATTGAAAATATAAGTAGCAATGATCAAAAGTTTATTAAAGCTGTTAAAAGTTTTTAAAATGTTAAGCAGTAAAAAAAGGGCTAATATGCCTTCACTCAAATGCAATTCGCTTTAAATGCATCCAAATGTACCCTTAATGATTGAAAAAGTTAGATAATGAGTTAAAATATAGAAATATTAATGAAAAAGATATAAAAATTGATTGAAAGAATGAGGACAACAAAAGATAAAAAGAGAATGTAGTCGTTTGGTTAGAGAATGTAGCTGGTATCTACCAGGCATAAAATTAGATTTAGACGGAGCGTGATTTGTTTCACTATTTACCTCTTGTGCCCGCCCAAGGCCTCTTGATCCAAAATGGGAGCAAGAAGTAGGAGGATATTTAGATTGTATCTAACTTGAAATTTTAGAAAAATTCGGCCCTGATTTACATGAAGACTTTACATAAACACAACGACAGACAAGTATTTATTGTTTTAGCAAGCTCAGAATTGAGTGACGGAAAGAAGAGAAAACATTTTTAGATGTAACAGATGCATCCCTGTGAGACATAACACATCAGCTCTACTTTCATGCTGCTTGCTTTTAAGTCGTAATACAGCTGCGAGGGCTTTTTTAGGATGAATGCATGCAGAGAATCTGAAAAAACCATCATATGAAGGAACTACCACTTTGCAACATTCTTGATTTGGGAAGAATAAAACTCCTAGTTCTACTCACTCCCCGTTACTGAATTGTCACCATGTGAAAAAGGTTGTCTATCAGAATTCAAACAAAACCCAGCTCAGGCAGTACTGCATAGGCAGAGAATTAATTGTAAAAAAGTCATGTGTGCAGACCTTCAAAGTTTCAAACAATGTCACTGGCTAGGACTTTTTCATCTCGCATCTCATCAGGTGAAATGCAGCTAAATGCTACTCGTCCATCTGATTTTAATGCAGAGGTTTATATGTTCCATAATGAAATAGAATCTGCAATGTGGTTTCACAACTTATATTTAAATAAGCTGCATCATTTAAAAAATAATATAAAATCTACATGCGCATCATCAATATTGGTCATGGCAAGCTGCTAATATATTACAGCTAAGAAACCAGACTGCAATGTCCTTATAATCGAAAAAAATGCTTCACTCGCAAGCGGAACTTAAAAAGTAATTGCATTGGCACCTACATCCACTCACAAACACTTACCACTACGCATTCCCAACTTAACAACTAAACATTGAGATGTAGTTGTCCTTTTCAGTTCTGAGCTACAACCGGAAACTCCTTGGAATCGAGTCTGGGATGAAATCTGTTATGCCTGTCAGTCACTAACATATAAGAAGGGGAAGCCTGCATGTTCGAAGGGATTAAGGCTTTTACCATCTCTGGGGCATACAAAGACAACCTTAAGTTCTCTGGTCTCAGGAATGTAAGAAAGAACTTTATCATCGAACTTGATATACAAGATCTCCAAGTCTTCATTGAAAGCAAAAGGCCAAGAATAAGGATGATTTGGCAGCTGAAGGACACTGCTGTGATTGTGCCGCGGCTTAAAGCACTGTTTTCTACTAGGAATGTAGTTCTGTTCTTCCATGTCAAGGACCCATATGTCGACCTTGTTGCCCTTGACAGTGAAATAATGGAGTTGCCCTTCAAACGCCCAAATGTGTTGGAGCTCCAAATATCTGTCCTTATTAACACTTGGTAATTCCATGAGCTTACAAAACTCATCCTGTAAATGGTAGATGAGGAGGTGCCTTTGCAGCATCCAATGCACAGCATTTTTGAAGAATAGCGGCTGGCCGTGAGAAGAAAAGGAGAGACAACCATGCCTATCGGGAGACTGAAATCCCTTTCTTCTCCACTTCTTGCCCTCCAAAGAATACACATAAAAAACAAGACTTGAATTAACAGCAGATCCAGAGTAGAGCACGACTTTGAAATTGTTCCCATCAAAGACCAAACCAACCCCATCAAAGTTTGTATGGGCGGGAGTGGGAGGAGCCACACGTTGGAAGAAATTACTGATGGGATTAATTACCAAGTACGTGGTTCTTTCCTCTTTAAAACTTCTCTTGCGAAGAAGAAGAAAGCCATTGCATGAACCACAGATCCTGTAGCCCCAGTAGTTGTAAAGGATGGAGTTGTCTATGGATGCGCCTCCCCTGTTGTCAAGGCGAAGGAAAACTGATGAAGTAGGGGACATTTTATAAGGAAGGCATTGGAAAACAAGACCTGATTTGCTTGTCTTTGGGATCATGAGATTGCGGTCGGAGAGAAGATTGCACCATTGCTTTGACACGCACTTGAATCTGCTACGATATTTCCTGGGCAAGCAACGCAGTATTTGCACCAGAATTTCTTCAGGAATACGAGGCGATTTCTCCATTCTGTCTGATGCAGAACTCATGCAAAAAAGCTTGATTAGGTAGTAAAAGAAATCACGTCCTAACAACGCTTTCTGATGCTGATTTATCTAAAACATCTAAGTTCGCAGCACTCTTCCCTCACGATGGTTGGGTTGAGACTCCTTTACAAGCACGCAGCCAAAGCAAGGCGAACAAGTCGCGGCTTATTTGCTTCTAGAATAAGCTCTTCTAAAAAATAAGCTATGTTTGAAGGAGCTCACGGAAGGGGCTTGTTTGGTTATTTTGATAGATAAGCTGTAATAATCTTTTTGAGATGCTTTTTGGCTTATCAGATTTCAAATTTTTGAAAAAATTCCAGTAAATATTATATCAGAATTATTATTCAGCTAGGGTAATGATCATATGCAAACGTTTTTAATAAAATGTGGTGAAAATACTTATTTTTTATTTTAGAAAATGAAGTTTGAAATCTAATTCATTAATCATATTTGTTATTATGTGTTAGCTAAGATGCAATAAATCATATCATTTAAAGACTTGACTAGCGTACAAGTAGTCAAACAATTTTAGTGGATATATATTCATGTTCAAATGAGATAAATTTTATGACCCATTTAAGTCTTCAAATGATGTGATTTTTTATGTCTTAATTAAATACATAATTTCAAACATAATTAATGAATTAGATTTTAAAATTTTAATTTTTAAAACAAAAAAAAATCATTTTCTCCATAATTGTGGTGAAAACATTTACACTTGATCATTACCCTTAAATAACTAATCTTTTAATATATTTTCTTTTTTTTATAGCTTTGTGAAGTTGACTAGAATATTAATGTTGTATGAAAATACTAATATTCACATGTTTAAAAATATTATTTATATTAATAGTATATGATATTATAATATATAATGATTATATAGAATAATGTTAATATATAATATGTTAAGGAACTATAGCACAAGAGAAGTTCTACAGCTGTTAGATTAGCCATATAAGACTCTACCCTAAAGAAAAATTATTTCAACCACAATACGGTTTTATAAGATTTACCAGAGCCAATATTAGTCTAAGAGGTAATTATAATAGAACTAAGGATGTATAACCATGCAAAATCCTTCTTTATACAAGAATTCTTATCTAATTATGATTGGCTTAACTATAAATACAATATGTATGCACACCTCAAAATAAGACTTGAGCATGGAGTTGTTAATGCACTTACAATTTTTTTGTATTATAGGATCTTTATTCAAGATTATCAAAGATTTTCTTGAGAACAATTTGGGCAAGACTAAAATATAATATATAAATATTATTATAAATAATATTATATATTATTGTTAAATATTATATGAATATATTATTGTATCGATATTAATATTAAAGATATTTTCATCATTTTAAAATTTTAATCTTACTTTCTAAAGTTATTGATAACAGTTCTTGATGGACTGTGACGTCATGGATATGCACGAGAGATAATAAAACCTTGTGGGTACGTTTGCTTGCGGAGAGAAAAGTTGTGCCGTAGCGTAATCTGCAGTTTGACCAAAATTCAAAGTTACGTGTGAAAATTACTCGTTTTTGAAAGTGCACTGTTTCCATTCCGCCCAATCTTTTCAGGCTTCGAATGTTGCAGGATACTCAATAGGAGCACCATGAATCCGTCAAAGCTTGTTGCTGTACGTAATCAGGCCTGCTTTCTGGTGCGGAAAGAAAATTGCGCTTTGAAGGTTTCTTCTGCAACAAGTGCTACCACATGGCCTAGCATGGTTCTGATCCGTCTCAAAATGATGCTCATCAACGTATTGCAACCCACTCTTATCAAGCTCTTCCAACACACTATCAAGAGAGGGAAGACTACCGAATGGGACAGCTTCAAATGTACTCAAGGGTCTGTTTCGGTTCACTACAAATGAAAGAAAATTATCGGGAAAAAAATTTATGGAACAGAAACTACAAAAGTCCTAATATCAGATAATATCAATCGAATCAATCTCACAGCAAATCCAACCTTTCATGCACAAACTAAGAATATCAAAATTCACTACAAGATATTTGACTTTTGTCAACCAAATATTTGGTTGTAAAAATGTTAAATTTCTTTGTTAAAAATTGTTTACATCCAAATAAATTTCTTACAATTTGGTTGCAAATGTTTCATGGCATACGAGGGGCAATATTGCTGAATAACACCTGACCGTTCATGCTCTCGGGCATGTGCAATCATTAGACCACAGCTAATCCCTAGAGAAAGAACTGGCAGAGGTGTATCAGGAAATAAAAGTATTGAGGGTTGTTATTGACACCTTGACGCAGTAGATAGAAGAACTCTTTTTTCTTTTTTCTCTTTTTGTGTGTTTGAGCTTAACACATGTGATAGGTCAAGCTAAGAGGAGGGGGCACTTAGCTCATGTAATAGATTTCTAGATATTAATATGGCTTGTCCTATCTTACGTGGTGTGATGTTTTGTTTCTTTGATTCATACAAATGTTTTCAAGTTTCACAATAGTTTCTTCGAGTTTTCTTTTATGCTTCCGCTCTTTTCTTTTCGCTTTCGCTTCTTACAACATTCTCAGGCTTTTTGCACGCTTCCAATGCGTCTATAGGTATTTCCAACATCAAAAAGAATTTGGTTTTGCGATTGACTTTTGAGCTTGCCTAGCTCCGCGATTGGTTAGATTCGCAGCAAATTGGCAGGGCCAGGGTGAAGACCTAAACCATCATCTGCTTTCGATGAAGCCCAAGTCAGACCTTGTTATAGTCGATTCCTATAAATGTTTAGAAAATCGGACCATAGGTTAAACCATTTAAGTATCTAGTTACGATTTAACAAGTTCAATCATTGGAGCGAACTGGGTTAACTCGGTCATATTAGCATGATATAATTATAATAAATAATCATAATTATAATTATTTATTAATATTTTAATGAAGTAATGAGTTTAATTTTTAAATAAGTATATTTAAATTAATATAAGTATATTTTACTTATTTTTTATTTTTTTATATTAAAAAAGAAAAATTTGTGACCGGTCTCAACTAGACTGATACTCTGGCCAGTTCCCAGTCTGATCGGTCGAACTGGTCCAATTTTCTAAATATTGATTCTTGGTTTTGAAGAGATGTTTCTAATTCGGAGTGAGGCTCCGTTTCTGTTCCTTTCTCTTTCTTTCTCCATTTTGGCACTTTTCCTTGAGATAGAGCTCCCACCATTTGCCCAGTTCCAGTAAGGTTGACACATGGAGTAATTAGATAGATTATTTTTAAAATAAAGACACAAGACAAAAGAAATTTTTCAATACAAGTCTATAAAATATTAATTTTTATTCATATTTAACTATTCATATTAATTTTTTATTCATATTTCAATACAACACCACTTTTTGCTTTTTAAATAATTTTAGTTATTTAATAATCTAAAATTAATAGTTATTGAATAAGATAATAATAGTTAGATGACACCTATCATTAAAAGAAAAATATATGCAACAAAAAGATAAAAATATAAAAAAATAAAAAAAATTCAACATATATATTTAATCTGATAAAGCATATGAATGATTTGGATTATTATATGTGACTGATATTTAAAAATTGCTGAGCCATTGATGGATGGATGGTGGCAGCAGCGGAGAGAGCGGAGAGCTATAAATAGCCCTCTGAGGAGAAGCTGACATCTCAGGAACAGAAGCTAAGCTGAGCTGAGAGAGCAGAGAAAATCAGCTATAACATTTACAGTTGGTTCATTTCGGTTCTGTTATTACTATGCTTGTGCGATGCACGCAGAGCTAGTCTAACGAAACTAAAGAGAGTAATTTCTTATTCCATCCACAAGCGTCAGGGGACATTCAGAGGCCTGCATCTTATTGCTTGAGATGATGAAAATCGTCAGAGGCCAGCATATTATTGCTTGAGAGGATGAGGATCGTGAGAGGCCAATCAGCATCTTCATAATCTCACACAACTTTTCAATTTCTTTGATTTCAATGAGCCGTTTAATGGATCACAAAAGGCGAACCAGTTGCATTCGAAGCTGCAGTAGCAGCAGAGGCATGCATTCTTAAAAGTTGGAAAAAAAAAAAATCCAGGGCTAATGATCAATGCAGGGAAGACGTTAAAGGTTATTTAATATACGTTAAGGCATAGGTTTTATACAAAATTACAGCAGTCCCACTCTCCAATCGCTCCCGTTTGAGGCTATCAATGAGGCCTGGGTTTTTTTCCAAAAATTACGGAGAATGCCACTGACATCTACTAAAAGCAAATCAATGTAGTCTCTTCGGGCAGCAATGGTGATAATAGTGTGTACTAAGGCTCCGTTTGCTCAGCTATGTAATTTAAGTACTTTTTGAAAAAAATACTCTTACACTATAACTTTAATAAAAATTACTTGTAGTAAGATAAATTTAAAAATACTTTTATCATTACATATCAGTTTGGCTATAATATGATGAAATTATTTTTATTATATAAATGATTAAAAAAGATAAAAATTATACTTTAACTTTATTACTAGTAATCTTCAAAAGAATTATGCAAATCAAAATTTAAGATTTAAAATAAATATTAATAATAAAATATTTTCAATATACATTATTAGCTTAGGAGAAGAAAAATACTTGAGATTTTTAATATTAATATATGTATATAATATAATTTATATACATATATTTGTATATATATACATAAATATATGAAACTTTGATGGAGGACAATACGTGCATCATATCTGAATATTTAAATATGATTTATACACTTACGATAGTATTTTTAAAAGAGAGAAAGATGGATAATATCGTCTTATAATTTATTAACGCAAGAAGCCCATGAAAAACCAAAAATTTTCCAACTTCTACCACAACATGAGTTTTTAACTTTTGTAGTGGAGTAAAGCGCTTTTGAAACTCTAACCAAACGCTCACAAAAAACCACATAAATACTTTGGGAGCCATGAAAGCACTTTTATGTTATCCAAATGCGTGGCCAAATGGAGCCTAAAGGTATGAATGTAAATACTCTCAATTTAGACAATTGATGTATTAAACCATGCAGATAGATAATTGGATTTGAATTTTGACAAACGATGTGACATTTAAATTACCTAACCATCTTAATTCTTTTTTATTGTCACATATATTTTCAATTATTATCCCTCATATTTTTGTATTAACTACAATATAAAGTTACAACAAATTGATATTTGCATTTTTTAGATAACTATAATGCAAATTATAAATTAGTATGTAAAAAATAAATTAGTAAATTGCTATAAAAAGCTCACAAAAGAAAAGATAAAAAATAATCATTCAATTATTGATAGTATGCCCTAACATAAATAGGAAGTTAGTTATATAGTAATATATTTAAATTTAAATATATAAAAGCAACAATTACATGGATTCCAATCTCAACATTGAATTATTTCTCAGAATTATTAACAAAAATTGATGTTTAATTTAAGGTCATCCTCAAATATTTATGAAAAATTGATTATATAATTATTTTTTATAATTATAAGTTCTCTACTTATTTTGTCATAAAACATATATTTTATACATTAGATTATAAATTATGTAAAATATATGATAAAGCCATTTAAGATATATAGATAACTTGAATTGTAAAATTGTTATAATTTTACTTTAATTTATTCTCATAATTCTTCAATAAATTTTTTTATAGATGAAATAAATTATTTAAATATATTAGATGGCCAGGTCGATATTAAAATATAAGAAAGCTCCACTTTATGAAAATGATTGATAAAAAAAATTATAAATTATCTATAGGTAGCTACCTGGTTAGAAGAAATGTATCAAAGAATTCAATTTTTTTTTATTTATAGTTGTTTATTCATATATACTTTTGTTGAAAGCTAGCCAATGATGTAGGCTCGATTGGGTGCATTAAGAAGATAGTGCATTAATAATAAACTATCTTCTACACTCTTTTTAAACTAGTATAATATCTTAACTATCATAACAACTATATTTTTCTTATCATTACTTAAAATTTCAATCGTTTTTCCTTAGTTTTCATCAAAAGCTTTATATTATTAATATCATCCCATATATGTTTTTCTAATACACTTTTTCCCTAATATACCCCCATACTTTTGTTAGAAAACTCTAACAAAGGTATCTAATTATCCAGCTGATACCATGTCACATAAGATCCCAATATGGATGAGGTACTTCTTCTAGCTACTATACAGTCTCATGAAATAAAGATTAGGGATACACATTCTCTTAGAATCTTCCACTAGGCACGAATCCATATTCCACTTCCATATAAGCTATATACACATCCCAGCTATGCACTCATGCTCAATATAAATATACGCAGGTTTGTACCCCCTGAACACACACAGGCTCTCTAAGCTCTCTCTACTATTCATACCCCCTACTAAGGTCCCTTACTGACTTGAGCATTGGAGTGCCCGTGTTAGGACCACACTCGACACCCTTTGATGTTTTCTATCTTACAAGATTTTAGATGAGATCTTCTCAAGAGCCACATCAGCATTGTATTTGAGGACGACCTAAATATTGGCACCGTTTGTGAAAACCAATTGCACAAAACACTCATAACCAACCAAAATTTGTTAGATCTAAGCCATCCTTGTGATTCGTAGATCCAAAAACTTATAAAATGACACTAAAATCATTGAAATATAAGCCCTACATCAAAAGGTATGGACCCTACAAGATTTGGTCATTCTCTCTTCTATCCATTGTGACACAACACTGCTCCATGCATCACCCTCCAATGCACAAATAGAAGCCCTAGTTGTCATCGCTACCCTGTTACGTCACCGCTAGCCTACCATCCATCAAATGATCTCCTTCGACTTCAATGCCACCAACGATGTCCTCACTATAGAGATACCTTCGCTGCACCGGATCTCGAATCTGGCCACTGGATATGAAAGGAAATTATAGCCGCTGACAATATGTGCTTCTTCTTCCTGATTACCGACAATGCCACCACTACCAAAAACCCATCAACCCTTGGCCCCTGATATATAAGTAGATCACATAGCTAAAGTGGAAGTTTTTCCACACAATCAGAGTCAAAAATGGCTCCAAATTAGAAATTGAGCTATATCGAGAGGGGAAAAGTCTAGATGCTGCTACCCTTTGCACCACCGCTGTTGACCGCTCGACGATTGATATTCTCCAACTAGGCTAGTTGCTTCTAAGCTCTAACACCAGAACGTCTCTCGCAACATCAGATCTATTCTCCGATTGTCGTAAATCCATGAAAATAGAGCTGATGAAAACCCTATGTTTCCCTTCTTCTCTGTCACTGGCAAATGCAAACATTGCTGCTTCTTCTAGCAGTCTACCACTGACCATACATTGGTCAATTAGTTTTGTACAACAGAACCTCTGTTCACAACTCACTGCCTTTACTACTTTGCATGGTCAGTGGGTAGCCGTTAGTCTTCCAAATGGACCCAACCATCAGATCCGTCACATTATTCTGCCCACCCTTAGCCGGTTGCACCATCACCAGGTGAAGCAGTGCGCAAGACGCTCTGGAATCCATGTTTTGCTGGCTGCTAGATGACATTTGAGCCATTGGCTTAGGAACGCAAGGCATAAAAAAAACACATTGAGGAATGGCAAAGGCACAGATGGTCAAAGTCTTTTGGAAATTAGCAAGAAAAGGCTGGTAAGTCTTGCATAGAATTAGTTAGATTTTATTATTCAAAAATTAGAATGTGCACTCCTCACAAATACAATTATAGATTTTACCTCATATGGTGGAAGAGCATAAAAAAAATTGTCAAGTTTTTGGCGAATCCAGTATTTTCAATATTGTAGGTTAGCATAGAAAGGAAGAAAGACAGATCTAATATTTCTAAAATTGCAGGTTGCCATGAAAACATATCCCAAGAACCTAAAATCTAAGGATTTATTATCAGTAAAATTTCCTCTATCTACCATTTCACATCAGTGTTCAATAAAGTTATGAACGGATTCTCATGAGTTATTCAAAAGAATTTTTCTATTAAAGCTGCCTCACTTTGCTAGTGTTTTGCCTAATAAAAATTGGAACAAGTCAAAAAGTCTAGTTCAGCAGTGTCAAACTGGAGGGCACACCTGAATAAAGGTTATCAAGAAGACTGATTTAGTAGTACCAAACCGAAGGACATTCTTGAATAGAGGTCGTCGAGCATTCCGATTTCATTCATGGAACCAAAGAGCAGGTCTAAAACAGGCTTTGGAGTTTTTGGTTCCACTATATGCTCGATCAGAATGTGCACTTGAACAGAGGCTGCCAGCATCTTGGTTTCGCTCACAAAACCGAAGAGTGGGTCTAAGAGAGGCCCTAAAGTTTTTGGTCCCACTATATGCCCGATCGAAAGGTGCGTCCAAACAAAAGTCACCAGCATTCCAATTCTGTTTGTTGAACTGAAGAGCGAGTTTAAGAGAGGCCCTAAAGTTTTTGGTCTCGGTATATGCCCGACCAGAAGGTGCGCCTAAACAGAGGCTACCAACTTTCCAATTCCTTTTGTGCAACCAAAGAGCGGGTCTAAGAGAAGCCTTAGAGCTTTCGGTTCTACTATATGCCTGGCCAAAATGTGCACCTGAACAAAGGCCGTCAAGAAGACCGATTCCACATAATTGAACTGAAGGATGACCTGAGTGAAGTTGTCAAAATTACTAAGTTCATAGAATGGAACTGAAGGGCGATATAAGTGAAGTCGTAATAGTTACCGGTTTCAAAGAACAAAACTGAAGGACGTCCTAAGTGAAGGCATAAGAGTTACTAGTTCCGCAAAATGGAGCCGAAGCATGACTAGAGTGAAGTCGTCAATGTTATTGGTTTCAAAGAATAGAACCAAATGACAACCTGAGTGAAGTCGTCAGAGTTACCAATTCCACATAGTGAAACCAAAGGGCAACCAGAGTAAAGTCTTCATAGTTACCAGTTTCGTAGAACGGAACCAATGGGTGACCTGAGTGAAGTTGTCATAGTTACTGATTTCATAGAACAGAACCAAAGGGTGACCTAAGTGAAGTCATCAAGTTTTTCATATTAACAAAGCTGAAAGCAGGTTGTAAAGTAAGCACAAATAAAAGAATAAAAGTCATTTAAAAGGAAGCTGGTACATTGCTCCAAAAAATTGAGTGTTGCTTCATCTATCACACTTATAGCATCTCAGAAGCATCATTCGAATAAAAACATGCAAAAGCATTGAAACATGTACAGAAGATGAAGCAAATAAGAAGTTAGGTTCTACACATCTTCTTAAGGGGAGACTGGTGTTATAGAAATCTAATATAGGTACCCAATTATCTAACTGACACCATGCCACGTAAGATCCCAATATAGATGAAATACTTCTTCTAGCTACTACACAATTTCATGAGATAAGAATTAGATATGCATATTTGTAACACCCAGGTGTTGATTTTTAAGTAATTATGTATTTGAATACATTGTAATTGTCTTTAGCAAAAATAAAATGGTAAGTGGGGGCGAATGAATTTATTTTAGAATGAAATAATCCAAGTTTGTATTAATCTCACATGAGTAAAATGCAAGTTTGCAAGTTTCAGCATATGTGTATAGTTATATGACATGATTATAAGCTAATTGAGATAAAATTATGATGCATTTTATGTTATTTTATGTGGAATAAATGATGAAAAAATGAATGGGGGAATGAAGGCTTGAAATAAAGCAAAAAAAAAAAAGAAAAAGCAGGGGCAGTAAAACGGATGTTGTAGCCTAGAATTTGGCTTTGCGGCATCGAATTGACTTTGGGGGTAGGCTGGCATCAACGGAATTGATGTTGCGATGTGGAATTTGATGTCACAGCATTGAACGATGATTAAAGTTGGTCAGCCTATTCCCATTCCATTTTTCCCTCGATCTATTCCTTTTTCCCCTTTCCTTTCCCTAAACCCATTTAGGCCTAAATCCTTGCCATTTTGCAAGGATAAAAGATGGTTTAGCTAGTCAAGCATCCAAGCATGCTCATGGAGATGATTTTTGGTCAGTTGGGCTATGGAAGAAGATGGAAATCAGGACTTGTGGTAACCCATGATGGGTTCTCAAAGATTTGGGGACGACTTCTCATCTTGGTCGAAGCAATGTGTGTTTTTGATGGTAACTTGATTTTTCTTTATTTAATTTGTGATTTATTCATAACTAGGGTTTTGAAAATTTTGTGAACAGTAAGATTTTAGAAAAAATGGTGAAATTGATGTGGGATTCATGAAGAAAAGTGATTAATGAATTAACTATATTATTTTGGAATTAAATTGTGCATAAGACATGATATTTCATCCTAAGTTAGGGTTTGAGAATAGTGAAATTTGGGGGTTTTATGTTTTATATGTAATTGTCATGAGAAAATTGCTTAAGACAGATTATAGTGGTTTAAGACTTGTTTAAAGGTGGAAAAGTTGATTTTGGGCCATAATCTAAGTAAAGGCTTGAAAGGGCTTTTGTGTATAGTATGATTAAGTAGTTGAATCATTGATCTATGGGCTTAATCGACTTGTAAGTAAGCTTAATCACTTGTTAATTGAATGGTAAAGTTATTATGTATTGATGGATATGAAATTAGTTAACATTGTCTTTGTAAATAAATGATATGATGGTATGTCTAGGATCATTGAGTAGGATGAGAAGGCATGAAACTCAAGAAGTATAAGATGATTCATCAATAAGGTCAATAGGCAACCCCCCCC
>JAYJMB010002201.1:0-15583 GCA_036873735.1 Pouteria campechiana
AGTAGGAAATGGCTTTTGAAAAATTGTATGCGGGTTTGGAACAAAAATAAGAGAAATCAAGTAGAAAATAGGGCTTTTAGGTACATTTTTATAAGATTTTCAATTTTTCAATAATTTTACCACTATTTTTTGCAATTTTTTGAAAATTTCTCCATAATTTCCAATTTTTATCCAAAATTTCAAAACGTTCTATATAATTTTGAAATTTTCTCAAAACTTTCAAAATTTTCTCCCAAAGCTAGAAATTTTCATATTTCCTTGTTGAAAACATTTGTATAGAGGGTTAAAACAAAATTATCGGCAAAAATTTTGCGAGTACCCTAGAATAATAAGAAAATAAACCCCCTTAAGCTCTATCAATAGAGATGGATGCCCCTCTTTGAGCTACCCCACCCAACTACTGATTATTATATCTAGTTGTACCTTTCCCTGCCTTAATCATGGTAAGCCTCGAGGGGGTAAGGCAAAGGTACATCCTTGGCAAGAGAGATCTCCTTAGGAGGGAGATTTGTTGTTGATGTTTCAGGAGGCTTCTTCCTCTTGCTCTTCTTGTTCCTTCGAAATTGCTAACATTGGTATGAACACATGATCTCCTTGTTCTTCATCTTTCTCGAGCACATCCATAAATGCAACAAGTCAATCCAACTTCATCCACTTGAATCTGAGAAAGGTATCCAATGATTGAACAAATTTTCTCCTAATTATCTATAAAATAGTCAAAAGCTATCGGCAAGCACTAGCACTTAACCCCTCAATCCAACATTTACAAGTATTAGCCTAATGCCCTTAACTAATCTGGGCTGGGCATTGGGCAACAAAAGATAAGCATTGCATTAATAAGATGGAATGAGCTACTTCAAGTTGAAGGCTCTCAAAGGGTAAGGGAACTCCCAAATGAAGTGGTTGGATACAATAGTAGATGACTTAAGGATTAATGTTCTCTCCCTCTCTCACTTCAAAGGAAAGTATATCTGTTACTAAGTTTTAACCCAGGACCAAAACATACATTGTTGCATGCCATTGAGCTTCATTGCTAGAACTCGAGGGCTAATACTTCAACCTAAGATTTATTCCATGACAGGGAATTGTGTTTTAGCATTCACAAAATTGGCTAAGCTCAAACCATTGATTAGAAATTAATGAATGGAAGGTAGAAAAAGAAGATGAAATTCTTTAATTCAAGAAGAGATTTCACCCAAATCTTGAAACCAAAGAATTTCTTAAGAAGAGTTCTAATTATGAAGAAACACCAGAAAACCATTGAGTCATAGACAACTTTCCAAACATGGTGCTATGGGCTATTCATGCTAAAACAAAATTAGGATATATCATCATTGGAAACCTCTTCCAATTCTACAATGGGAAAATAAAATATCAACTTACCAAGACTGAGAAAAAGCTCAAACACTACAACAGTAAATAAAATAAAATGAGGAAAGCAAGAAAAATTGCTGACAAAGGGGATAAAATTTAAAAATTGAAAGGGAAGAAAATGCTTGAATGTTATATATGTGTACGGTACAACTTGTATTCTATAGGGTTGGGAGGCATCCAACAAATTAAGGACAAGCCAACACATTGACAATAATTGAATTCATGTTATGTCTGAAAAAAGAATAAGAGCATTAAAGTCAAAACAAAGTCCATCTAAAGATTGACTATGTATTAACATGGATAAAACAATAAATATTGGCAAAAAATATATCATTTACTTTCTCTAATTAAGTTCGTAATAAAGCTGGAGACTATAAGAACTTAAAAATATCGCTTAGAAAAAATGCTGCCAAATTCTTGAACTGAGAACTTAAAAAGATCACTTAGAAGAAATGATGCCAAATTCTTCAACTGCGAGCCAACAATTAGAAATAGAGCAACCAAGGAAGCAACTTCATACATGACTTGAAAGAAATGGTTACTCACATGGTAAACTATTAAATAGAAAGATTTAAATAAATCCCTCATGAACCGCTGAATTTGTGGAAATCTGTAACATGATCGGATTCAAATTTTCAATCCCACATAGGTCCAATCACCTATACAATGAAAAAATGCATTAGTATAGACTTGAGCAAAGACAAAGTCAAGTTATATATCACCAGCATGACATAAATAAATGAAATACTTAATTCAACATGCAAGTAATATAAAATAATACCTTGAAATCACTTAATTGAAATTGGCACCATGTGTTAAAATAGGGCATTCACTGAAAACTGTCTCCTGCATTTAACATGACTTCCCAATTTATATATCACATAGAATACACTTAAATTTAATCTAAAGATAACAGGATTTGAAGAACAAATCAAGCTGACTAGCAAAGGGTGACTTAGTAAAAAGTTTAAAGCGAAAAAACTACCTCAAATGAACCTATTCTCCTAATGAAAATTTGTCATTTATTCAAGTTGTACACAGTAAGGGTACTAAGTTCTCAACAAATTGAAAAGAACATCCTATATAAAATTTGTCATTTATTCAAGTTGTACACAGTAAGGGTACTAAGGTCTCAACAAATTGAAAAGAAAATCCTATATAGGCTATCTCTTATAAAAAAATTAAGCTTCAGTGTTAATAGAAACAAACAGATAATATGTAGAGATTAAAATTTGCCATTACCCATGAGCTTCAAAAAGTTTATCATCATTGCTGTCATTTATAGAGTTTGACCCAAACAATCACCATGTAGGAAAGACTTCCAGCGTGCATTGATAGACAGAAAGGCATGCAACTTGACGTCAATTTCTAATGTGCTCTCCCTTGAGAGCTTTCATCACATAGAATAAGCACCATCTAGGAAAGATTTCCACCATGCATTGATAGTTTGAAAGTCATGCAACTTGACATCAATTTCTCATGTGCTCTCCCTTGAGAGCTTTCATCACATAGAATAAGTGCCATCTAGGAAAGACTTCCACCATGTATTGATAGTTAGAAAGGCATGCAACCATGTGCTCTCACTGGAAAGAGTTTATCATACAATGAGAATAAGAGATGCATGCAACACATTTACAGAGCATAGCAGAAAAGGCATATAGGCCTCCATAAATATGGAAAGATAGTGAAATTTTATGAAATTGGAACAAGTAGCCAAAAGATATTAGATAACAACTTTTGAAATTTCATATTAGTATCAATCAAAAGAGAGTGAACAATTGATCAGCATTATGGGAATCAGGTACTATTGGAAAACTTTTTTGTTCTATTGGAAAACATTTTTCATACTCTTCAAATAGCCAGTGTTGTAACACCTACAACTGTAGAGAATCTGACCAGCATTATGAGAATCAAGATATTTCTGAAGACACTATTAATACACTCCAATAGTGAGAGTGATATCATTTGTATCTCTATAAAAAACTAAACAAAAATAAAACCTACAACAAATAACTTTCAAGCCTAAAATCTTAACGCATCAAGAAGAATGTGGTTACAATAAGAGAACTTTTAACTGATGAACATCTCATCAAAAGAAGTTGAATTACCTCACATATTGTTAAAAACCTCAAGCTGCTATGGGAAGAGAGGGGCATCGAATCTGAGAGAAGCCATTTTATTATTGATGAGTGAAGGGTAAACATGAAAGATCATGAAACCACATCTACAGCACCACCAGTTAATAATAACTCAAATCAACATGCAAGATTGAAGATATCGAGAAAAACAACTAATAGACAAATCCTATTGGCAAATAGAAGAAACAGCCACTGTTTGAGTAAATGTAATAGACCTATAGCTCATTTTTTGCGATCACAAATCCTCCTTGATATTTCTTCCACTGGAAAACTCAATCAACTAGAAGAAAATCACAAATAACCTTTTCATGCAAAATCTGCAAGTCTAACCAGCCCTATCCATGGACTCTTCTAAGCATCAATAACAACAATCCTAATCCATCAAGAATTTTACATTTACAAGAGCAGAATAAGTGAATAATTTAACTCCAAATATGAAATGGATTTCTAATTAAAAAATCAAACGGACACAATAAAAATCCTATTCCAAATAGAATTTTAAATTTACAAAACTGGCAGAAGCAAATGATCATGATCTAAATCCTAATGCAACATGATTTCAAACTTAAAGATCAAGTATGATCTAAATCCTAATGCAACATGATTTCAAACTTAAAGATCAAGTAGACTAAGAAAGATTAAAATAATTACCCATCTGGCCAAAAAATCATCCGCCCTAAAAAATGGATGAAATCCATTTCAAGCATAAAACAGATCATCTATTTGGCCAAGATCCCAAAAATCACCACAGTTGAAGGCCAGCGTTGGCCAACCATCCAAGAAAGGGTCAAAATATGTGTTAAACATAATACTTAATTTAACTAACCTAAGTTTTTGAAATAACCTCAAATTTGATACTTAATTTAACTAACCTAAGTTTTTGAAATAACCTCAAATTTGGTGAAACCCCTCATCTAAGTAAAAAGAACACTAAGCGATATATATAGTTGGCTACAAATTTTATCAGTGTTAGCCAAACCATCCAAAAAAGGGTCAAAATATGTGTTAAACATAATACTTAATTTAACTAAATTACAAACCTCAAATTTGATGAAACCCCTCATCTAAGTAAAAAGAACACTAAATGATATGTATGATTGGCTATAATTTTTTGAATCTCTAGTGATATTATTCAATTTGACTTGCTTCCTGCCGCTCTTGCAAAAATCAAGACAACAATTAAATCTTGGCTAAATGGTTAATACAAAGATTGCTTGTTAAATGGGGCAAGTCAATTGGTTTGGGATCTTTTGCATATGAATTTTTGCTTTTTAAGTTGAATGGATTTCAAATAACTTCACTCGCTATGATTGTCAGAAACTTTAGTCCATAATCGGTGTCAAGTCCCATTTGGACTAGATTTTACCTAAGCACCACACAAAGCCCAAAAAAAGAACATTTGTTGAGAAGTTTTTAGTGAATTGTTTCCATTGCAACATTTCCCATATTCATATGTATCAAAGTTATGTACAAAATGAGAATTCCTGTAAGAGTTCATATATTATGACAAAATGGTTCCTATTGCAATTACCAGAACCCACTCATAGACGTCCTCCTCATTACGTGGCCATCAAAAGAATTGATATTTCCCATTAAGGATGTTCCTATGGCCTACAATGTCAAACAAAATACAAAGTTAGAATTTTTCAACCTAGGTAACAGTGATGGATATTGAAACAATTAGAATCCTAGCATATGTCAACAGAGTACACTGAACAAACACAAATGCCAAACCCTTCAATAGGGATAATTGGCAATCACCCAAGTTAGTTCCTTTTATGAGCCCTTTCTCTACTGCAAAATGCCTATGAAAATATAGTGATGATAATAATAGTTCTTATGGTTGAATTGGCGGCAATTGTGACTATGGTTGAAGGAGTGTTGAAATCTATTTAGTAGAAATTGTGAAATTATCATAGAACTAAATTTATATAGTCTGAAATTCATCCTCAAAACTCTCATGCTTCTACATAATCCTCATAGTTATATGTAAGGCTTATGTGATTATCAAGTTACATTACAGTTAGCAATTTAATACCTTGCTTAACCTTAGCCTTACTAGGCCGGTTTGTTTGAAAATTGAAAACACCAAGAAAAGCACAAGATAAAAAAAAACCTAGGAAATTAATGCCTAATGGAACTAAGAACAGGCAAAACTATTTAAATTAGTAGAATGACAACCATTAGCCACTTTAAAATCATCTGATTCACCAGGACTCAGAAAAAAAGGTTTTCAATGCATCTTATCTCTAGGTTGCGTAGTTTGAATTCATCATATTCAAGCATAAGTAACTTACACCTTGATATTTTTGCTAAGATTATCAAATTGAGGTAACAGTTGAGAATTGACAAATCTTTTTTCATATTCAAGTAACGACATGTCCCTATATCTTTGCATTTTATATATTTTCATATATTCGGCGATTGAGGGGATGATCATCGACTCTTGGTAGCTAATAACAGTGTTCGCAATTTCGCTCAAAAAAGAAATCTCGCTAAACCAAAAAAGGGAAATTTCGCTTATTTTAGAGAAATTATTACCTCTTTCACTGAACTATTTCACTAAAATACAAAAAATTAAAAAAATAGAATAAATAAAAATTTTAAATAAAGCCTAAGAATAAATTATAATAAATATAAATAAACATTTAGAATAAAACATATCACTTTAAATGTTATTATATATGAACTAATGAAAACATATCAATATCAGCAAATGCAAAATCAAAAATTTTGGCAAAATTATCGCCAGAAATTTTGTTTCTCCAATCCAACGAGATGTTCTCGCCATGGAAAAGTGATAATTTTGAAATTATCTCCTAAATCTATTATCTCAAGATTAGCCTAATAATCTTGAAACCATCTTCAAATTCTCAAGAAATTCATGAAATTCCTTTCTTCCCAAGATTATTCTAGGAATAATCTTGAGATTTTGCTGAATGGTAAAAACAAACAAAGATTCCTTTGCACCCATTTCCTTTCTTCCCAAAATCATTCCTAGAATCATTTTCGACGCCTCCATTGTCGTTTTTCCTAAACAAAACATGTCTTTAAGCTTCCGATTACCCAAAAAGCAAATAGCGTTGTGGGTTTTTCCAAATAAGCTGAGATCTCCATCCACATTGATTTTTGGGTTCAAAAATCTTCCCTAGAAGTTCAAAATTTATTTTCAACAAGGTCTATGGTGGATTCAAATACCAAAATACAACATTTTTGCATTTAGGTTGAGGTCACTAACCAACAACTACAATGTAGATTTGGTATCTTCGTCCTCACCCTCAGAAACTCGATTTAATTGTGATTTTCCAGCAATTAAAGCTTCAAAATTGTGAGAGGGGGGATTGATTGGCAACTGCAAAAGATAAAATCCATTTTTTTGTTTTATTTTTTCAGTTCGAATTTACATCTGTTTACATAAAACAGAGTTTTGGGTTTATTTTTTTGGGGTTTTATTTGCTGTAAATATCATATGTTGATTATAAAAATATGCTGAATGATTTGGATATTTTTAGAGGTTTAAAAATATATAATACTTATATTTGTAATTAATTTATAAATAAATATTTTTAATATTTTTTTAAATTTAATAGTATATAATATAATTATCTATAATCTTAATTTTAGTTTATAAAGTTTTGGGATAGATTTTTAATTGTCTAATATTTTTTTGAGATTTTATCAAACTTAGTTTGTCCTGAAAAAAAATTATGTTCATAATTTACAACATAAAGTATATTTTAACAATTGTAATTACTTAAATAGCTTGTAATAATAACTATTTATATTTTGGAATTAATTATTTAAAATTTACAACATAAAATAATTTCAACCATCATTGGTATGTTTCTTTTATATCGTAGATGTTGATAATTCAAGTATTATTATTTATTCAAAGTGTGAATTTAGATTTAGCATGATTTATTATACAATTTTATGAAAAAAATTATTTATTATTTATTTTTTTATTTTTTATATTTTAGCTAAAACATTCAATGAAATTATCAATAATTTCTCCGAAATTAGCGAAATTTTCTCTTTCTGAGCCTAGCAAAAATTTTCCTTCTAGCGAAATTGCGAATACTGATCAATATTACATATAATAGTGAAATAACAACAATTTTTGGGAAAAATGGCTAGTCAACTAGGTGAAAATTTGAGATCAACTAGGAGAAAAGAAAAATGAAAAATACAAAGAATTTTTTCATGAAATAGGTAAGCACAATAAAGAGTGACTCAATGTTAAATTGTTGTTAAAGACATAAATTTTTAGCTCTACTCTGCATATTGCTAGTATGAAGATTGTTTGCGATTAATAATTTTATTTTCACTGAATAGCTAATATTTGAATTTAATTTATCACTGAAATAAAGTCTAATATATTTTCCTTTCATTAATGATTCCTTTACCAAGGACCTAATCCAAAAGCTTTAAATCCATTTTATCAAACTTTTAATCCATCTTATTATTCTTGCAATCAAATATTTCAAATAATCTAAATATCAAATAGTTAATTAACGCAAGCTTTCTTTTTTTAATAAGAGTAACTTAACAGCCATTTGGACTAAAATATGAGCCCTCTATTACCGCTTTTTTAGGGACTAATATATAGTTTCAATATGTTATTTATTATGTCATTCATTATTTTTAAAATCTTTTGTCGGCACTTTTTACTATGTTCAATGTGCCATTTATTTAGCCTTCCGATAATCCAACATGCAATTTTTTTAGATATTTTCGATCACATTTGACATTTTATTTATTTTCCCCTCTTATCCCTAGTGCCTATTTTAGGGCTTGTCTACCAAATTCGACATTTCATTTATTTTGCCCTTTGTTACTTCTAGCACCTTTTTAGAGACTTCTACCCTCTATGTTTTACTCCAAAAAGCATGGCATTTTGTTAGGAAGTTTCTACCAATTCTCACATTCTATATGATCTTTTACAAGAGAAATCTTTTACCATTTGGCTTGTGGTTACTTGACTATTTGCAACAAAATTCTTCAATGAAAATACATTAAAAAGACGCATCATCCTTAATACATAAGAAAATTAAATAATCCATTTTCTAGTGATTTAACTCTTTCTTTGATGATTTCATAATAGTATGATTCAATTTCAAATCCTTTAAAAAACTAAGATATAAATTAGATTAAAATCTGATGAAAAAAGTAAATTAGTCAAACACTTCCCACCAATACAAGTAATAAAGATTCTTTAATAAAAAAAAATTCAAATTACAACCCCCACTTAGATATTTTAAAATTTCAAAGCTTTTTAGGATTCCTAAATTTACAAGCCCTCTATAAAAGACTTTTAAATTGAAATCTAGATCTAAGAATCTAAAAACTTTAAAACTTATTAAAGGATCTCTAAAGAATATTCAACAACTTGAGGTTAAGAATTCTGAAACTTTGAGAGTGAAGTTTTATTTATTTCTCCTTTCACTTTTTGCAGCAATTGCAGGTTTACATGAGGATCAGAAATTTAATGTTAGAATGGCACCTAGAATCCAATGTATAAGGACTGAGGATGCTCCCTTGCAATTCAATGAAATTGAAAGCTATTGTACCTTAGAAATTTGCTGGGTAAACAACCAGCGGGTTAGTTTCCAACATGTAATTTATATGTGAAAATTTAATATGCGGAAACTGGTGCATGTTATAAAGATGCATGAACAGTAGTGGATTTGGCAATCCAAGAAAAATTAATTATATAAAGTTTTTCATAGAAACAACTCTAAAAATCCCAATATAAGATGTGTACCAACTATTTCTATTTGATTGATGATTTAAGCCAAGATGGAGTGAAATGCTAGAAATAAACATAGGTAGTTAAAAACAATTAGTTGAGGCTAAGGATTAAATATTTGGTGTAGCATAACTAGCTTATGACAACTAGAATAACTTGCAGTCAACTGTTTAATGAGGTACTCAACTTAAATCCTAATAAAGTATTCAATTTGTCCTACAATAAGATATTTTAAGTATCATCGCAATTTACCAAAAATAAATACCCACTATCACTACAACAATAACACAAATAGCTAAAATCTTTTGCTAAACAGAACATGGATAGAACATCTAAAGCCACTGCTCCACACAGCACAACAAAAAGGAATGATAAAACATCATCGTCAAAGCTTTCCCCAATTAATTGATTTGGGCTTCATGAATCTTGTTATTCGTCTCCCAAGCCCCAGTGAGCAAGAGATAAGCCTTTTTTATTTTTGATCTAGCTAAGCAAACAGCTGTTACTATATTATGCTCTTTGAAGTCCTATATCGCAAGGATCATTTATTTAGCATTTTTATTTATATCTGTTTTCTATTAATATGGTACCATTGTATTATATTTTCATTAAGTTGATGATTGGAAAGAAAAGTGACATTTGATTTTTCTCATGATTTTATCTCATCTTCCTTAAATTTATCAAATTTTCTTACTTTTTTTTGCTTTTTCATCCCATTGAAAAAATCCTTTCTTTCTCTTCTAATTTCCTGCCTTACCATTCTACATCATATCAAGCTTCATAGAGGCTGATTAGGTATAGTTGTAAAGTAAACATTTACCCTTTACAAATTTCTAGAGATAAACATTTCCACGATCTATATGCAGGTTGATAAGCATTCCTTTCTTTCTCTTCTAATTTCCTGCCTTACCATTCTACATCATATCAAGCTTCAGGCTGATTAGGTATAGTTGTAAAGTAAACATGTACCCTTTACAAATTTCTAGAGATAAACATTTCCATTATCTATATGCATGTTGATAGCATATCTGTTTCCTATTTAGAGGGTACCATTGTATTATGTTTTCATTTAGTTGATGATTGTCGAGAAAAGTGATTTTGATTTTCCGCATTCTTTAAATTTTGATAGAGTATCTTGTCTTCTTTAAATTTATCAAATTTTCTTTCCTTCTCGACCCCTTGAGTGAATCCTTTTTTTTTCCTTTTGATATCCCACCTTCTCATTCTACATCATATCAAGATTCATTGAGGTTGCTAAGGTATAGTTGAAAAGTAAACAGGTAACTTATACAATTATCTAGAGGCAAACATTCCCATTGCTAGTAGCCATATATTGGCTTAATATTTTGATGAATGAAGCACTCAAAATATAGGAACATGGGATTTTCTTCTTCCCCACCAGTTTGGATAGATCAAAAGACCAAGTATTTGATTAACATTTGATGAATGAAGAGCCCAAAATAAAGTAACATGGGATTTTCTTGTTCCCCACCAGTTTTGATAGATCAAAAGAAGAGACTATATAGGGATTGCATTTGTATTAACTGATTTTACATTTTACCTTGTCTGCTTAGTTACATAAAATGAGTGTAAGATGATAGTAAAAGAGAAAATTAAGACAAAAAGGAGTGCAAATTATTATATGGAATATTTATTACATGATATGATAGCTTAAATTGATAATTTTAAAAACACAATGATGAGAAAAGGATAGAAAAGGAATATAGTACATAACTCTTTTAAAAGTTTCTAATTTTTACTGCCAAAACAAAAAAGGTAAACAATAAGTGTATTAATAAGATTGTATCATTCACACTCTTGCTAATGTTAAACTTGCATTAGGATCACATTACCTAGGCAATCCTTCAAATTAACTTTATTCATACAGCCCTTTATGATGTGTAAAGCTGTAAATAGATATATTCTGAAGCAACAGAATGAAATCAAAATCAAAGGGAGAAAAATGATAAAACATTGTCCAAATGTATAAATACCTAACACCATATAGATGGGATAAATATGTGAAATAACAGTCCAAAGATACTATTGTCTTAGCAACAGAAATGTTAAACATAAAACAGAGGGAATCGCTTATACCCTGTTAGAAAAATCAAAATCAAAGCATATAAAGGTCTCAACACCAGTCCATATGAAAACAAAGCTCTGAACCATAAATTCCCAAAAAAAAGGTGTAGATTGTCAACATGCACTCAAATGTTCAGGAAGAAATAAATAACTAAATATATCTTCCAACCTGAAAATTGAAGTAACAACCTCATCTTTTGGTTATACATCTGAAAATCCATACCAAGCATACTTGCAAAGCCTTCTCAAGAGCAGTTACAGCTTGAGCAATAGCATCTGGCGAAAGGATTATTCCACCATCTTGAAAAGTAAAACTGGTGAGAATAAGTTTAGAAAGAAATAAAAAATTGAGCAATCCCACATTGCAATGAAGCAACTATCTTCTTATTGGTAAAACAGAAAATTCAATTAGAAGGAAAATGTTAAAAATAAATTGATTGATAAATAGATGCAACTCCAAATGCAAAAGAACTTGGGTTTCTCCAAGCCCAACCCAGATGAAATCAGAGACAAAAATGTTAAACACGTAAGCAAAGAAGTTCAAGATTGACGTCTGCAATTCTTTTTCTAGGCAAAAGCGTTCAATTTATCGATGTTGCCAGCCAACTCAGCACCATGACTCAACTATGCAAAATAAAGGATCTTCCAAGAACAATTTTATCATCATAATAGTAATTTGTTTCTGAACTAAGTTGACATTCCTTTCAAACTAAAGACTACATTGGTGGTTAAGCCAATGGGTCTTCGCATGTTTTACAATTTCATCAGGATTGAAAATTATGGATCATAAATAGAAGTTCAATTGACATAGCAAGTAACAGCAAAATTTTGAAGAAATGTTTGCCTTTGTATGTGCTATATAAGGAAATCATTCAGTCCATCATTAACACATGTTGTCAACAAATCTTGAATAGTGGATGTATTCATTAAATTGGTCCTAAGCAGTGTTCACAATTTCGCTGAAAGGAAAATTTTCGCTAAGCTAAAAAGGAGAAATTATTAATAATTTCACTGAATTATTTCACTAAAATATAAAAAAAATTAGAAAAATGAAGAAAATTAGAAAATCTTCCAAAAAACTTCCTAATAAATCATGATAAATTTGAATTCATATTTAGAACAAAAAACATTACTTTAAATGTTAACATATACGACATAAAGAAAATATACCAATGATGCAAAAGCAGAAAAGTAGATATCCATTGCGGAATACTATTAAATGAGAGATTTGGATTATAGAAAAGTTGTTAAACATATGTTATGATATGAAAAATGTTATCACCATACTTCACTACCAAAAAGAAACTCGTGCAGACTTGTTAGTTTCATCATCGACATGGACTTTCTCATGTGATTCCTCCTAATAACCATAGAAACCACCTGAATATAAGTTATATGACACAAGGATGGAAGATTAAGATGCTTCAGTTCTACTATTCGGATAGTATGGTATATAATAACTATTGACAATAATCATCGGAATCTCTGACACAAAATTGTTGAGATTCTTGAGAATAATCTTCAATATGATGGCCATATGGTGTATACCCCCAACTAGACCCCTGCTCACTACCATACATACCAATAGATGTTGCGGTCATACCATCTACCAAGCCATCCTCTTCTATAAAAGCCACTTTTTTTTTACTTCCAAACTTTCTCACATAATGATATGAACCTTACCAATACGTGATGAAACCCGGTACCAATGTATGGAATAGAACCCCAAGATCTGCAAAGAACACATTTTGGATGTTTAAACTTTGACCGTTACCTAGCAAGATAAGAACCAAAGCTACAGCTTGATTAATACACCACACCAAGAATCTCAAGAAATCCCAAGAATCAAAGTGATAAGTCAAATTGCTGAACACCACAAGATTAACTTGGTAAGTTCACGAAAGTCCTCCCAAGAACAAAAGAAAACACATTTTCTCACTGTCTAAATGAATGATCTAAATTGTTGAAAATATTTTGATTGTTTTACATATAAGCCACAAATTTTCCAACTTGAAAAATCCTTAAATTTTGAAAATTAATGTTGAATCATCCTAAGAATTCAAAAAGGGAAACTAGATAAGTCAAACCCCTAATTTACGCCTAAATGAAACCAAAAAGGAAAAGTATTCAGATTTGTATTTAAGACTTTATAAATCTGAATATTACAAATTTGAAATTCGAAAATAGCAATCAAAAGATTGAGTTGATAATTTGGCAGCCACTAGTCACTCCAAAATCAAAAAGTCTCCCAAAATGTGAAAACTGACAACTTGGCTCAAGGAATTGCTGAAAATGTGTGCAACCTTAATGTGAGTCTTCTAGAACCTTAATCATGATGACTAGGCTCTCTTGAGCTTGGTTGTGACTCATGTCAGAACTCCACCTGTATGCCACTTCACTAACCTATTGAATTAGTTCATTTAGAGCTTCTTTAAAATGCTTGGCTTTAAGTCTTGTGATTGCTCCACTTGGATGACTCAATGGATCACATGCAGTTTGTGCTTGAGTGGCTTCTTGCATCCCAAGAGCTCCCTCCATGTGTGCAGCCCCTTGATTTGCATCACACAGGATCTCACAAGCGGCTGTTAACCATGATCATCATCTTGCATAGCATGTTGGAAGTCTGTTTCTCTTGTGAATGGGCTAAGAGGTCTTTGGCTACTTGAAGTGTGACCCACACCAGCACTCCTATAATTATCACTACTACCACCACCATTTTTTGTTCTTGAAAAAGTCTTTGTGGTTGTTTGAGCGGTCCTTCCAGATCTTGTTACTGGATCAAAGTCATCTATTGGGGTTCTCTCCTCCTCTAATATTCTTTGTACATTTACCCCTTGTTCGCAAACTATATTAGCAATAGTAGGTTCTGACCTTCCATCTCCAGTATATAAATCATTGGACCTTAGTTGCTCATATAAAGGGTCCTATTATTCATCATCTTTCTCCAAGTGAGCGTAATGCCCTATCATCATTAAGTCCAATGGATCTTTAAGAGAAATTTCTTCAAATTGAATCATTCGTTCCTGAAGCTGCATATTATAATGATAGAATGTCAAATCTTATAGCCTCTTGTATCTCAACTTGTTTCTTCTGTATATATGAATTAAAGAAAGTGTAATTTAATTACGCTCACATGGGGATGAAGATATCATTTGGTTCACTAATCTACATGCCAATAGTCTGAAATTTGGTGTCTCTGTCCCATAACAATTCCACCATTCATCTATAAAAGATAATTTATATTTATTAATAATTTAAAATAAAAAAGTAAATAACATATTATTAGATCATTATCCTTTACTTACATGGCATAGTTTTACTTCTTGACTGGATTGTTACATTCATCCCAAATAACCCCTTATCATCTTAAAAGTATATCAACTATAACTATAACATTGAAGAAAATAAATATTATTAATATGTCATTCTTCATCAATAAACTATCCTTGAAATGATATAAGTATATTATGTTATATATAATTACCTTACTTACAAGATCTCCAGCATTAGGATTGTTGAAAAAAAGCTTTTCAAACACTTTAAAAATCGAAATGCTAAGTTGGGCATCTTGACCTAGATGTTGCTCATAATTATACTTAGGATTTAAGTAATAAGCTCAAAAAATTAGAATTTAAGTTAGTTAATATAAATAGAAAAATTCTATACATATTTGATAAAACTGGACTTAATAAATCACATACTTACTAGCAGCATGCAGGGGATATAACTTAGCATGCCCTTCTAACGATCCTCTATGATCTGCAAAACACAACTATACTCTTTGGATTGTTCTTTTTATTGCTTACATCATAAAACAAATGGATATATGGAACCTATAGATGGATATGTGTCAATATCCAACATCCTTATAACTTAGTAAATAGGTTTCAGTATGCCAAATGCTCATCTCACACGATCCCAAAATGTAGTTGTCATAATAATATCCTGTGTTTTCTTCCCCTCTGTTGTCCTTTTATATTTTGAGGCACGCCATTAGGTCGAGTTGAAAGCTGTGATAAGGGCTCGATGAACCTTGTACAAGCTTTCCAATGCAATATAATTTATAAAAAATCTCGTCTTACCAAGATAAACAATCTCTCTATAAAAAGATTGTTTATAGAAACATAGAAAGAACCTAACTGTGGTTGTATAAAAACTTAGTCACTATACATGCACTTTTAATTATTTTTTGCACAATTAGACGATGACCAATATCCTCTAGCATCAAATTAGTGCA
>JAYJMB010002202.1:0-15582 GCA_036873735.1 Pouteria campechiana
AAGAAGAAATCAGCCTCCAAGTGCTCCAAATTGAGAGCGAACTGTATCTTATCCACATCTTCCGGGAAAACTGGCAACCCAGGAGGGGAACTTGGTGCACATGCTGGATGTGGACGACAAACCGGGGTAAGGTAGCCTAACCACAAGAGAAAGAAGGAGGAGAAGAATGGTACTGTAGCCATTGATGATCCTGATCACACCACAAAGGAAAGACGCCCTTATAAGTATAACAAACACCTAGTTAGTCAGTGCAATTAAATAATGGTTGCATGATCTGCTAACCAATGCTACTGGCGTGATGATCAGTCACGATCACAAGTCTCCAATAGTTCTTTGTACGTGACGTTTGTGAATATGTATCTAGACAAGGCTACTTTTCATTGCACTGCTTAAGGGAGATTATCTTTGGAAATGGGTGCACTTTTGTGGGTTTTTTTTTTTTATATTTGAAATTGCTAAGATAATTTAACCTCATCAATAATATACAACAACAATTCAATTAAAGATATACATGCAAGGCTTACTTGCGTGTCCATGGCATTCAAATGCATGAATCGCTCTACATCTTCGTGGTTTACTGGTAAGTTGGCTTAGTTTTTCCAGCCAATCGGATTTTTACCATTCAAATGCATGAATCATTCTACATTTTCATGGCTTACTGGTAAGTTGGCTTAGGTTTTCCAGCCTATCAGATTTTTGCCACAATAGCGCTTTTACACATCTTTCCCTCAGAATCAAATTTGGAAATGCAGGGTAGCTATTTGTGCCTTTCCTGTTTTCTTCCTTCCGCCTTAGTTTTTGATTAATGCCAGCGGGCCCACCTAACTAGCCGGCCCACCTAACTAAAGGCTGTAGCATTTAAGATACATAATTGAAGCTTTTGTAGAACGATGAATATGTACCTTGTGAGCCCTAGACATTTTTGTGGCATAACATATAAAGTTGAGCTTGTCTATTGCTATTATAAGAAGTTTTGAAACCTATTAATTAATTAATTAATTAATTTGTGGTCCATATTAGATTCATGGGCTTGGTCGATATTGGGCTTGATTTTTTTTTTTGTCCATCCCTATTCTAAGGATTGCATAATTTATTCTAACACATGATACTTTAGATGGACGGAAGAGATATATAGTCTATGATTATTTTCTAATACCCACAAATTACAAGACACAAATCACAAGATTGGTTGAGCAACCCTACTAACTAATTGATACCCCTGAATGGTCATCAGGACATGGATGTGGTTTGTGATTTGGTGCAATAATAAAAACGACTAGATGATTATAGCTAATTGGGGTAATTAAGTGTAAAATTCTCTTTATATATTTCGATTCTTTCCTTACTTTGCAGCTTTGCAGTGGTTGCCCACGTGGAACCATTCATTTCATTTTTTCAATTGTAAATCGAAATATGTTCTCCGATCATCTTTTAAGGGTTTGCCATCTGAATGATTTCTTTAGTGAAAATTCGAGATTTCCTAAGAAAATTTGGCTTTTTTATGCATACCTATTCTAATAATTTTATTTATTATTATTTATTTTGTAAAAAGAATTATCTTTCTATCTTTCTCTACTCCATCGTCGACATCAAATGTCATCCATTTTCAACGTAAATTTTCATTTATTGCTGTCCAAATTGACTCACCCTCTCAATTGACAAGAAACATATTAATACTCTTATAATCTATCTATAGAAGTCTTTAGCTGGGCCAACTTATTGGTGGAAAATTGCATTTATCACCTCAGTGGGCAATATGTACATATTAGTATATGTGTATAGTTTTGATGACAAATAAAATTTGATTAAGTTTATTATTAATGAAAGTCTGTTAAGATCTAAAATGAAGAAACAAGTTAAGAATAATATTGAAAATATGGAAGATCAAAGAACCATAACTTAGTTCCTAAAAGTATTAAAGATAGTTTAGACCAGACATAATATTCTCGATATATCTTAAAAAGTTTGAAAGGAACATGCTCATCATCCCAAAACATTTTAGATGTGCTCTATACATGGCTATGCCATCTTCAGTTGTGTTGAAATGTGAAGGCCAGATGCCAAGAAATCAATGCAATTTCAGACATTATGAAAACCTTTCAAAGTGTTAACAATTACTTAAATAAGCATCCAAAAAATGACTATGTCAAGAACTCTAGATGTTATGAAAGCTTTCCAGTCATGTTGAAGTTCTAGATTGCACAGCCAAGTGATTCTCGTCACTTCACAACATCTAATATATTATGTCAGACGAGCTAAAACATCATTCCAAGGTGCTAGTGTAAGAAATGAAAGAGACAAACTTCAGACATTATGAAAATGTTTACATTAGAAGTGTTGAAGTTCGAAAGTAGACATATCGATTCAGACATTATGAATAACTAACTTTAGACTTTGTGGATAATTTTGAAAGGAGTACAACTTCAAGTTGTCCAGCATTGTCCGTACCTTTAGAAGTTCTGAAATGTTAATTTCAGATGGAGCAACATCGTCCAAAGCGACAACAACAATTCAATTTCAAATGGTTTGAAGCCATTCCAAACATGCTAAAATACTTTGCTTTAGACGAATCGAATCGTCAAGCTTCCATTTTTGGCAAAGATGGCATTGCAAGATTTCATAGTTGTAAAACCCAACCAGAAGACAACAGATTTCAACAGAAGAAATTTCAAATGTTCTTTTGCATTTAACGAAGCTTACCTACCTCTAATGGCTGAAATTCAAAGTTAATATAAGAGAAGTAAAGCTTAAATGATAAGAACAACTGTTCCATTCTATTGAGCTCCAACCATCATTCTTTTACTTATAAAAAGAGTAATTCAAAGCCTTTGGACTATAACTTTTTGCGTCATTCATTAAGGATCTCAATAATTTTTGGGAAGAACAATCAATTCTGCATTCAAGTTGACCAACCTTCCCCTGTGCTTTTAGTGAAATACTCTGTAAAGTATATTTATTCTTTTTGTTCTTATTTCTGTGATTACCTTGAGCTAGTATTGGAGACCAGACTCAAGAAGAGCTGTTTGGTCTACCAAAGTATGTCTCACAGCCAATAACTATATTGTGTTTATGCCCCTTAGAGATGAAATATAGAAGAGTATAGAGATACTAGTTGTTACGCTGCCAAGAGATGAAATCTAGAAGAGTACAGAGGCACTAGACTGTTACGCCTCCTTGAGTTGGAATAAAAAAGAGTGCTAAGTGCTCTAGTTGTATTTCTGCTATAGTAAGATAGTGAAACCTAAGTCACTAGAGGAAAGTGTTTGGAAGAGTGGAGTAGAGTAGTTGACTTGAACCACTATAAATATCTCTATCTGCTTATTTATTTCTTGCATCATTTTTATTAATTTTCTAAAAGGGACTTTAATCCTTTAAGGGGTTTAAGCATAAATTTTTAACAACCTAATTCACCCTTCACCTCTTAAATTTTTGCCTAGCCCATAGGACTAACAAGTGGTATCAGAGTGGGTTACATAAATACTTATAGAGATTCAATGGTAAACCTATTATCCTCTACTCATGTCTTTGTCGAGGGGCAATCCCCCACTCGACTGCCCTTGTTTGATTGAAATAACTTTGTTACTGAAAGTTAAGGATTAAACAATTTATTATGCTAGTGATATGGATTCTTGGAGAGCCATAGCTGTAAGAATAACCCTTCCTATGAGTGACATTGGTGTTTGGACTAAAGAAGAGACTACCATTGTTCAAAACAATGCAAAGGTTATGAACTCCTTATTCGGTGGTTTATTTGCTAACGAGTTCGACAGAGTATCATCGTACACTACTGCCAAAGATATTTGGAATAAGCTGGTATCAATTTATGAAGGTTCCTCCTAAGTCAAGGGGACCTAGAGGAACATTCTTATAGGAAATTTAGAAAATGTTAAGATGAGTAAAAGAGAGTATATATTTGAAATGTATGCTCATTTTTCTAAAATCATTAACGCTTTGAAAGGTCTGTAAAAAGAAATTTCTAACTCTAAGTAGGTAATGAAGATTTTAAAAGCACTGCTTGAGTCTTGGAACCAAAAGATCATAGCTATAGAGGAGCCAAAGGATCTAAATGTGCTCAAGATCGATGGCCTTATCAGCTCTCTGATGTCTCATGGGCTAATCAAGTGTAAAAGAGAAGAGCCAGTAAAATAAAAGAAAATAATGGCTCTCATGGTAGCAAAAGAAAGCAGCTGTAGGTCATACTCACAAACAGAAGACGAAGTGGTCATTTTGACCAATAATTTTAGAAAATTTGTAAAGAGCAATAGAGGTAACACCTTCAGAAAACAACCTAGATAAGATGAAAAGAGAAGAAGTGAAAGAAGAAAGATCTTGCCTAAATGTTATAAATGTAGAGGAATTGGACACATGATTGCAGCATGTCTAGATAAAGAAAGAGCAGACTTGAATGAGACAAAAAATAGAAAAGAAAAGAGCAGAACAAATAAATAAATCAAGATACTATTAAGGAATTAAGCCAAAGGAATATACATGAATAATGAAGATTCCATAGGCACAAGCTCAAGTGAAAAAGGTGACGGAGAAGTGGGGAACTTGGCAAGAATCTATTGCATGGCTCATGTAGAGAATGAGTCCACAAGTCAACTCTTCATCAAAGATAAATCAAAAGAATGCACAAATAAATTGGAGACTGAGGTAAATTCTTACTACTCTTACACTTCTGATTCCTCAAGCTCTACTAGTGGTTGTACTAAATATAATGAGCTTGATAAGTTGCAACAATTATATAACTGTCTCTTCAGTGAGTTTAAAATTCTTGGACAAAAGTTTACCCAAAAGAAGAGACAGTTTGATGTCTCTGTCAAAGTAAATGTTATTCTAGTAGAAAGGAATCTATTCTGTAAAAAGAAGTGAGAAATCTAAAAAAAGAGATAGAAATATTAAACAGTATATTGAACAAATTCTCCAACCCAGAAGAATCTGTATCTAGATTTATTAATAAGTTTTATTCCTTGTGATAATGTGACAAAAGTTGAAATTTTGACCATTGACCTGTTGACTATAGTTTTTTGAAATTTAAAAGATTTATTTATTATTTATATCTAAATAACTTGTGTAGCTCGGATGGTTAGAATCATTGTTATTGAGAATAGAGGTCAAGGGTTTCGAGTTTTAGATTTATGAGATTTAGTTAATTTTAATTTTTCCTTCTTGCTTTGAAATCATGGGACCCACAAAAGGATATGTTACGTCCCGGCCCAAAAACAACATAAATAAACGTCATTTTTAAACCAAGGATGAATTCTCTCTGGATCTATTACACTTAAGAAAATACATAATCATATAAATAACTACAAATAAAAAAAATCATAATAATTAACAATACATGTCAATTCTTTAATGCAAGTCTAATAAAACAATAGACATAAATTGTCATTAATATTAATTAGAATGACATTCTGCATCGTCTACCCCTTGCACTATGAACTAATGTACTCATCGTGTTGCATTCTCTGAAAAAAATAAATTAAGAAGGGGTGAGTCATAACTCAGTAAATAGGATAGATGCAATTGTCGTATATTTAAAAATAATATACATCATGTGCCACTATCAATAGATGTCATATTCCAAATCAACTTGATAAGGCGGCTCTAGTAGTAATATATAGATCTCATCTGATGCTATGCACACTAGACCACCCAGGCCAGCCCACGCGTGGGATAACTCAACCGGAGACCTAGCTGGTAGTGTCACTGACAAAATAATCCAATGTCCTTTTGATGCACTCCAGGCCACCCGAGCCAACCTACTAGGAAAGCAGCTCAACTAATGAACTTAACTAGCTGTATAATTAATCACATATAATTTATTGGATAATAAATCTATCTTAGCCCATAACTAGTTTAGATTAGTGAATCACACATTAATTTATACAATAAATCATCTTCTTTCATAATTATCCAACAAAATGTAAGATTTGAACCGTTGAATATGTTTTAAATAATGTTATTAGGCTATGATAGAAATTTGGAGTGAAAATAATTTTATTTGATTAGTTAAATTAAATTAAATTAAAAAATTAAAAAATTTATTAAATCTTGAATTTTTGGGCCATAAATCACTGATGGACCATTAAATGATCAAGCATGTTATTATCATTTTTATGATATAATTTTTTAAGGTTATAAGTTTGAAAAATATTGGAAAGATTGGATTTTTTAAAAAAATTAGAATTTTTGATTAAGGGATGAAAGTCCCTATTCACGTTTTTCCTAGGCTTGCAGGTAGCCCAGTCCAGCGTTCATGAGCCCATCTCTAAGCTTAGCGCAAAAGCCCATCTCCAAGCCCAACGACAACAGCGATGGCGGCAACATCTAGTGACAATGTCCAAAGGGCTCAGGCCACTGTTCAACCTAGGTGAGAGCTCAAGCATGGGCCCAGGCGACAACTACAACGTCCTACGATGTTTAGCGAGACATACAGACAGTCTAGATTGTTTTTGACATTCTGGACCATCTGATATCTGATTTAAGTGATCTGATAATCGATTTTGGGCTTTTTGGATATTTTGAATCTAATGGAATAGTTAGATTGACCAATAGGTGAATCAATCATGAGCGATTGAATAGTCAAATTTATTATGATGATTTATAGATCCCATAAATTTCAAATTGGACAATCAGATAGTTGATTTTGGGGTTTTTGGACCTTCTAGGCCCAATGAAATGGTTAAATTATCCAAAAGATGGCTAGATCATGTGAGATTTAATGGTTAGATTTGATTTATCAATTTCTGAACTCCATGATCACTGATCTGAATGACCAAATAATTGATCTTAAGTTTTTTGGTCATTTTGGACTCAATTGAAGGTTTAGATTGCCAAAATAATGGCTAGATCATACATTTTATTAGATAATTATGAAAGAAGAAGATTTATTAAGTGATTGATGTGTGATCCACTAATCTAGACTGATTATGGTCTAAGATAAATTTATTATCCAATAAATTGCATGTGATTAATTGTGTTGCAAGTTGAGCTGCCTTCCAAGTAGGCTGGCTCGGGTGCCCTAGAGCATATCAGAATGACACTAGATTATTTTATCAGTGACACTACCAGTTAAGCTTGCCAGTTGAGCTGTCCTACACATGGGCTGGCCCAGGTGGCCTAGAGTGCATATCAATAGAGATCTGCATATTGCCAGTAGAGTTGCCTTATCAGGCTGGCTTGAAATATGACATGTACTGATAGTTATATATGATGTATACTGTTTTTGATACATATGACAATTGCATCTATCCTATTTACTGAGTTATGACTTAAAAGTGTGATATCTTATATTGCTTGGGTGAGGGAAAGAGTCCTGATATTTATATTAGGGCCTTGTGGAAACTTGTTGAAGTGCCTTTTGTGGGATTGTATGGGCATCAATGACAGAGGGGCAAAGCTGTGAGGACTAAGATGGTCTAAAATGGATAATACTTCAATAGTGTGGCCATTAACAATTACAAATGGTATTAGAGTCGACCCCCAAAAGTCCAAGAACGAGAATGTGTCTAGCAAGGGCTTTGAAGCCCCAAAGGGGGTGGAAAGTGTGATATCCCACATTGCTTAGGTGAGAGGCAAAGTCCTGATATTTATATGTGGGGCTCGTGGAAACCTATTAAGGCATCTTTTGAGAGGGTTGTATGTGCATCAACTACAAAGGGGCAAAACCATGAGGACTGTGATGGTCTAAAGCAGACAATACTACACTAGTGTGACTATAAGCTATTATTGGATAAGCCTTATCCATTTCTCCATTATCGTAGTAGTTGCGTAACCCTTAACGTTAAGGGAGGAAATCCCTTTTAAGTTATGATGGGGAAAAGGGAGTTTTCCCATAAGAATATAACTAGGGTTTTTGCTAATAGTAAAAAAGGGAAAAAAGGAAAAGCGAATAGGCAAATTTGTTGTGGGAGCTCGTTGATAAAGTGAAAAGGGAGTTGTAGATCTTGATTTTTTCTCCAAATCAGTAAGTAGAAAGATGTTTTGCATTAATTAGATTTCATAAAATTGATGCAAAAGAAGATGAATGCATCAACCATATTTAGAGATTTGATACATTAGATTATGAATGCATTGATTTGATTTTTAATTGATGCATAGATTTATTTGAGGAAGCATATTAATTAGATTTTATGAATTAATGTGCTAGATTTGTGGGGATATGAACACATGATTTAGATAGATGAAATGCATGTATTAGATTTACAACATCAAATTTATATTTATTTGGAATGATTCAGAAATATTGATTAAGGCATGATTTATATAATCTGTTTGGTTGATTTTTATTTTGTGCTCAGATAATGCTGTAATTTTTAGACTATTATTGCTAAAAATAATGTGGATCATTATTGTCTATTAGAAATGAGAAAATCTCAACAGATTTGATATTCTTTGGGGATTTAAATCAATTTCACAGATTTTATTTGTGCATTTTATTGGTTATTAAAAGAGATTGATTTTATAATTTTTTAGAAAATTAGAAAACCTAGAAAAAGTCAAATTTCTAGGAAATCCGGATGCCAGAAGTAAGGTGGGATGCTATCCTACTATCATAGGGATTTTTCTCCCTGTTTTCTCTTGTTTGACAGTGGAGGTGAGGACACTTGGGCGAGCCAGGCCTGGCCCAGCACCTTTGCCAGCCCACACTAGCAAGTAGGCTTGGAAACCAGGCTAGATCTAGCGCAAACTTGTGTGTAGAAGCCCATTGCACCACAATCCAGAGGTAGACGAGCCTAACGCAAGAAGCCCACTGCGCCACAACCCAGCTCCAAACAAGCCCGACGCAAGAAGCTCACGGCGCTAGAGCCTAGGCGTTGAGCCCAAGTGCAGATAGCTTAGGCGGGAACCTTGATGATGGCCCACATGTGCTGGTTGAGTTGCTAGATCTCTTGCAACGGCTAAATTTACGACTAGATTTTTGACTCCTGTTTTAGGACCTCCTAATCTCCATTTTTGGTGACCAAATAGTCAATTTTAGGATTTTTGGACCTTTCGAACTTATTAAATGAGTTATATTTTTTAGATTTTATGGGACAACTACCAAGGGTTGAGATTTTACTTCCCTAGACTTGATGTTGTGGTCCACCAAACTGGTCAGATATTTATTAGAGATATTTACCCAATAGATGTTAGAGTAAATTAGGTTAAAAGATTAAAATATTAAGAGAAATTACATGTTCTAGTACATTTTGTAGATTTCTTGTTAACAAATATACTAAGATTATCTTTTCTACTTACTGGGTTTTGTACTCACTCTTTTATTTCCTTTTATAGATGGTCCATCTTAGTAAGAGTAAGGGTTATGATGGAAGATAACTGAAAGAGAGAGATTTTTAAATATATTTATTTTATTTAATCTTTTTGTTGAGATGTAGGAAATAAACTTTTGTGACAAGGTAAGTTAAATATTGAATTTGGATTTGATGTAATAGTTGTTAGAGAAATTTTATATTACATATTTTTTCACTATTTATCTGCTAGTATTTTATTGCGATGCATTTAATCATTCAAATATAGTAGATCTTAGAAAACCCATCATATTGCTAGCGTAACATTGTCATCCTGAGATGGATCATCACAGTTGGTATATAAGCAAAACCACACTAGAGAAAAGAATGAATTAATGCAAGAGTAACGCAACAACATAATGTCATAAATGCTTTTAATAGTGGACCATATTTTTGCTTAATATTTGTTATTTATTTTTCCTACATTGGTACAAAGATAGAGTGTAGAGCATTAACAAACACTCTATCTTTTGTATAGATTAGATAACATGGTTTCAGCAAGATAATAAGAGGAGACTGCTACTAGTTGACCAAACTAGTCAGTGGCGGGACCAACTCCTTCCAAAACGAAGAAAGCAAATGCTCCCACACTGACAAAGAGACTAAACCAATAAGAGGTTGCCCTAGATATCATAAGACGAGAATTCATGAGACAATTTAATGTGCTAAATAGAAAATTAGACAGCATCATAGCTCAGTCAAGAGTAACTGCTTTAAGCGCCTCACCACCTCAACTACCCAGAGTTACGCCTGAGACAGAGAGAGAAGCAAAAAGAAGTGAGAGTAGAAGAGCCTGTGGACTTAGTAGCAAAACAAGATGCAACTACTAATCTATCAGCTAGAGAAAATGCTCCAAGATAGGGTTGGAGAGGCAGCAAATGGGCCGAGAAGTGGAATGATCATGATGATGTGGCAGAGTTATAGGCCACAAGAATGATGCTACCAACAAAGGTGAGAATGAGAACTAAGGTAACTATCAGCAAATACAATATAAAGAGAAAGGTTATGATAGATTTTTACCAATTGAATCCTCGAGCCTTTGAACGGGGAGATGAGATCACAAATGGATTACCATAATGAATAAAAGGTTCTTCTTCTTGAATAGAATAGACAATCAGAAAGTTAGATTTGCAACCTTTCAATTAGAGGGGAATGTAGACTTATGGTGCGAAGTAGAAAGTAAAGCCTTTGAAAGCAAAGTAGAGGTTGTCACTTGGGAAAATTTTTGGAATGCTTTCTTGGAGAAGTTCTTCCCAATAATAACCAAAGTGGAGAAAGCCTAAGGGTTTACTAACTTAAAGCAAGGGCAGATGTTAGTGGTAGAATATGAGCAAAAATTTTCTGCTTTGGTATGTTTTGCGTCAAACATATTGGCCAGTGACGAGATATACAAACGAAAGTTTGAAGAAGGCCTATCCAACAGTATTAGAGCTAAAATACTATCAGGGGCTCTAAAGGTAGAGAAAGAGTTAGAAGAAACTATCAAAGTCATAGAAAAATGTCAGCCTTCGATCAATAAAGGGACCAACTTTCAAGAAATAGTCAGTATCATGCTCACGCCAGTTCTCTAAGTCAGAGATATTTAAGAGCAAGAATCAATGTCTATCCAAGTAGCATGTTAAAAAGTGCGAAATATGTCATTCTAGAGAATGCGACTACCAAAAAGAAGGGTGCTATAAATATGGACAGAAAGATCATCAAGATAGAGACTATACTATTGGGTTCAAATGTAAACATTGTAAGCAACCAAGACATGTTGCTAAAGATTGCCCTATTAGAGGAGAGGTTCGAGGCTAACAGTCATAGCAGAATTTAAAGGTACGTCCAACAGGGAAACCTATAGGACAGAGACAACAAGAAAAGATGAAAGTCACGATCTTTGCTATTGATCTAGATGCAATTCAAAGCCATGAACTATTTATATTTTGACAATATGCTGTTTATTCACTGTGCATTCTACCTTTTCCATTTTCCTTTCCCTCGGTGCCTTTTAGATAGATAAGTTGATAGAGACCTCAAATGGCTCACTTCTTGGTATCCAAACTCTGCAATTATTCGCTTCGTAAGCTCATCGAGATTGGCTTTCTTAGCTACGACAGGAGGTGGACCGCCCATGGCCAACTCCGGTGCAATTGCATCTAGACCTTTCCCAAGAGCTCCAAACAAGAAGAAATCAGCCTCCAAGTGCTCCAAATTGAGAACGAACTGTATCTTATCCACATCTTCCGGGAAAACTGGCAACCCAGGAGGAGAACTTGGTTCACATGCTGGATGTGGACGACAAACCGGGGTAAGGTAGCCTAACCACAAGAGAAAGGAGGAGGAGAAGAATGGTACTGTAGCCATTGATGATCCTGATCACACCACAAAGGAAAGACGCCCTTATAAGCATAACAAACACCTAGTTAGTCAGTGCAATTAAATAATGGTTGCAAGATCTGCTAACCAATGCTACTGGCGTGGTGATCAGTCAGGATCACAAGTATCCAATAGTTCTTTGTACGTACGTTTGTGAATATGTATCTAGACAAGGCTACTTTTCATTGCACTGCTTAAGGGAGATTATCTTTGTAAATGGGTGCACTTTTGTGGTTTTTTTTTTATATTTGAAATTGCTAAGATAATTTAACCTCATCAATAATATACAACAACAATTCAATTAAAGATTTACGTGCAAGGCTTACTTGCGTGTCCATGGCATTCACATGCATGAATCGCTCTACATCTTCATGGTTTACTGGTAAGTTGCCTTAGTTTTTCCAGCCAATCAGACTTTTTACCACAAGAGCGCTTTTACTCATCTTTCTCTCAGAATCAAATCGTGAAATGCAGGGTGGCTATTTGTGCCTTTCCTATGTTCTTCCTTCCGCCTTAGTTTTCATTCATGCCAGCCTGCCCACCTAACTAGCCGGCCACCTAACTAAAGTTAAGGCAGTAGCATTTAAGATACGTAATTCAAGCTTTCGTGGAACGAGGAATATGCACCGTGTGGGCCCTACACATTTTTGTGGCATAACATATATAGTTGAGCTTGTCTATTGCTATTATAAGAAGTTTTATAAACTATTAATTAATTAATTAATTTGTGTTCCATTGCTATTATAAGAAGTTTTATAAACTATTAATTAATTAGTTAATTTGTGTTCCGTGTTAGATTCATGAGCTTGGTCGATATTGTGCTTGATTTTTTTTGTCCACCCTATTCTAAGGATTGCATAATTTATTCTAATACATAATACTTTAGATGGACGGAAGAGGTGGTCTATGATTATTTTCTAATACCCACAAATTACAAGATACAAATCACAAGACTGGCTGAGCAACCCAACTAACTAATTGAAACTGCTGAATGGTCATCTGGACATGGATGGGGTTGGTGATTTGGTGCAATAATAAAAAACGACTAGATGATTATAGCTAATTGGGGGAATTAAGTGTGAAAATCTCTTTCAATCTTTCGATTTTTTCCTTACTTTGCAGCTTTGAAGTGGTTGCCCGCGTGGAACCATTCATTTCATTTTTTTAACGGTAAATCGAAATATGTTCTCCGATCATCTTTTAAGGGTTTGCCATCTGAATGATTTCTTTAGTGAAAATTCAAGATTTCTTATGAAATTTTAGCTTTTTTATGCATACCTATTCTAATAATTTTATTTATTAGTGTTTATTTTATAAAAAGAATTAACTTTCTATCTTTCTCTACTCTATCGTTGACATCAAATGTCACCCATTTTCAACGTAAATTTTCGTTTATTGCTGTCCATCTCTAGCTAGGCAAATTTATCGATGGATAATTGCATTTGTCACCTCAGTGGTGATTTACAGATTACAGATTACACATCCCGTGAGGAGCATTTGGTAATTTTCAGATTACACATCCCGTGAGAAGCACTTGGTGATTTACAGATTTATAAACATTTATACTTTTTTATTTCATTTAAAATTATAAATATTCTGATTACTTTTAAGTTAAGATTTATCGTTTTTAATTTTATATGTTTATTCGTTAAATTAAAATATAAAAATTCTTTTTCAATTTGTTCAAATATTTCAATTATACTATCTTATTCAATATTCTTTTTATTAATCCTAAAATAATTTTAAGTCGTTTATTTCAGCTGTCCAAAACAATCAGTTATTTATAAGCCATCAGCCAATAAGCTTGGGCAAAATCAAACATTCGCTGTTCTCATTAAGCACTGAGCTCTTATCACGCCATTAATGCGCCCAAAATTCCACGTGTAAGCTCCGCTATTTTAGTCACAAGAATTCCCAAGGGTTCATAATTGCAAGGATCCACATTAGATTGATCTGAATGAGAAAAACTGCTTAATTTTCGATGGAAAACACAAATTCATATTCAGCGTACCACAAGAGATGATCCGTTTAATCTTCTGATAAAAAACTAGCCAAGTCTTCTACGAAATTGGCGTTCGCAAATGCATGTTGCAGGCATGGGAGCTCATTTCAGCTGAAACCCGTTTCTCTGAGTCTTCTTAAGTGTCTTTTGCTGCACCAAGAAATTTGAAAATACTCTTACAAGAGGGAAATACTTTGAAAAAAGAAAATACCTCCCAAAGATCTCCAACTTGGACGACTGTGTCAACAGGGAGACCTATGTACCTCCAGCGAGCCGTGATGGTAGAAGTGACAGGGCCACGGTTTAGTAGAACAACCACGACCCTATAACGTGAGAGAGGGCCTGACCAAAAAAATTGGGAAAATGTATGAAAGGAAGGATTAAGCAGGCATACAAAGGATTGGATTAAATTGGGTTGTCCACCCCTCAACCTAACCAACCCATATTTGAAATTAGGACGGGCTAAACCCAATTTTGCCAACCCAGTTTTCTCATCTCTCCAACCCAGCCCAATCCATTTTCTTTTTATTGATCCCAACCCAATTTACAGCCCTAGGGCACACCGTGCGAAATCATGATGTATTCGGGATCCAATTTAGACCGGTGTCTAAAATGGGTTTGCTTGCTAATTCATCATCATCCATCCCAATGTCAACGAATTTGCAATGTTGGCAATTGTGGCTTGGGTTTTAGCTTTGATAAATGGTCCAATCTCACCTCACCAATTTAAGCAAAACCAGTTCCACGTAAATAAATTGGTACCTTGTTACCATGGTTGGCATTGTATATGAAATGTGAGTATTGTGAAATGGTTGAGCCTCACAAAATTTAAAACCACCAGGTGGTTCATAATGGAAAAAAGAGGTGAACATTTTTTCTTCCTTTTTTCGACCATCCTAATTTATGTGGCAGTTAAAGGCCTTAACGACCTCATTTTTTCTCTCATTAATTACCAGTATTCTTAATTAAAGTTATTTAACTTTTCATCTAACAAAATTATTTATTATATCTTTATTTATTTTATTTTCAATCATTATTTCTTATTTATTATATCAATTCCTTTATTTTCTCTCTTTTTTCCCACAAACTTCACTTTTTTTTTTCTTTTGTAGTTCCTTTTTATCTGATTACCCAATGGACTCTAATTGATCTTGCAACTTTCAGAATAATTTACTTGAATAGCAGTAGCAAGTTTTGTTGCTTTACTCAGCTGAGGAGCATTAAAAAGTATATATGGGAGGAATAATATTTTCCCCTCCACCAAATTACCCTGGGCCTCAGCAATAGCAAATGTTGGGATTTTGGCTTAAGCTTACACTAATGTAGTGCATTTAGGTGAAAAAAGCTAGGATTTTTTTTATTGTATTCAGTCTTTGAGTTTATTTGATGAGGCATTTACATACTCTAATTAAAACCAAATACCTTGTCTTTGAGTTACATAATTTTTTTCCTTATATTGTCATCATTTCCTTACATTACATGTACAAGTAAAAACATTTTAGCGTCAATCCAAACTGACCCAAATACAAAGCTGGACCCCCCAAATACAAAGCTGGACCCAAAACCAACTTCAACATCACCCACAAATATTTGACAGAGCAAAGCCAAGCACAACATAATAAATCCACAACCTCAATCAAGAGGAATTATTCAATGCACCATCACATTATTCAAAACAAGATCGAAACCCCCAAAACAAATATCCAGCAAAAAAGGTCACGGCTTCTTCAGATATGATCTAGCAATGGCCCCATCTCCACCTTTGGGGAAGAAGCCGCCGGGCTTGTGTTCGTCTCCTGTTCCATAGACAGTCCTCAGAATCTCAGCAGGCGTCCGGGCATAGGATAAAGACTCCTCATTGGCTGACAAGACATTGCTAGTAGTCCGTTTCTCTGCTCCGAATTCGATAGGAACGATGAGGCCTTC
>JAYJMB010002203.1:0-156762 GCA_036873735.1 Pouteria campechiana
TTTTTTCAAGGGAGACTCTGTCCAATTTTTCTGTAGAAATTAGGTCAAAAAAAAATATATCAAAGTAACCCACCCTGGAGGTGGAAAAATCATGGTATTATCATGTGGATTTATGGTGTAAAGTGGAGTAACGACCCAAGGAGGGCGGGGCGTTACATTTGCTCCCTTACTGCTATGTTTGCCTTCCTTCACTACTTTGTTGCTCCATATTTGCTTGCTTTCTCTTCTTTTCTTCACTCTTCTACTAACTTAACCATACAACAAAAACATGTAAAATTGGCATCAAACTAATTAAAGATTATATCAAAATTAAGATTGAAAATACAAAATATAAGTAAATAAAATTTTCTCATTAGATGGCTCTAACTAAGCTTATAAGAGAAGCAGGAGTCGACTTGTCCAAGGAGAATGGAGAGCATCCAAAGGACATAGACACAATTTATGAAATGACTTTGAAGAGAATGGGCTTCAAGCTAAAATCACAAGGCTGGATCTCTGAAAAACCCAAAAGGGCAACATAATTGAAAAGATCCAAACTAGAAGAAGAAGAAGAAGTAGAAAGCATAGAAAGATAAGAGACTATGGAATGGACAACAAAAATAAGAGAAGAACTTCCCATAAATGAAGATCAAATGGAAGCAGAAAGAAGAGAAGAAACTCCAAGAGAGGAATTAAGAAATGTTAGAGAAGAGAGTCAGAGGAAACAATGAGAGAAGAAAATGAGAAAGTAGCAGCATCAGCAACCACCTCCTTCACACTTGTTAGGTCTCCATCTCCAATGAAACCTACTCATCAACCATCCTCACCAACGTCTCCATTAATTCCTACTACTCAACCCATTACATTGGAAAATAGATTGGGGAACATAGAAAATCTTTTGTCATCTCTAGCTCTTCAAATTAACAAAATTGAGAGTTCCATGTCATGTTTTAGTCTTAGAGCTAATAAGATAGACCAAAGGCTTGACTCTCTAACTTCATTAGTAGAGTCACTTAGAGGTCAAACTTATCACCCATGTTCTCCAATCAAAACTCATTTACTCATTTATTCCCCCACACATTCTTCACACTCATCCCCTACAACTCCGAAGTTGTTCAGCCTGAGGCTGACCCTACTGATAGTATTTTTCCTCCTCAAACACAATCCTCTTTTATCTTTCCCAACTTCTTATCTACTGAACCTTCTCCAATTCTACCTGAGGAATATATTTCTAATCCCTATAAAACTCTTGTTAAGGATGGATGGATTCTCACCAAACCACTTTGTAAGATTGATTTCCTTCCCAAAGGACCATCAATCTTTCTAGATTGGTCTTGGTTTGATCTTATTGAATCAAGAGAAGTTTTTTCAACTTGAATTGAAGAAATTCCTCCAAATCTAAAGAAGAGAGCTTTAACTCCTTCACCTCCTCCAAAATCAGTTGATGATAATTGTAATATTCCTCTTCATATCTCCAACCCCATTAGAATGACATATTCTGAGTTTAGGAGTAGCTCAAAAATAAATTTTGCAATTACTTAGATGTTCTTTTATCAAGATGTCATCGTTTCTCCTCAGGAGTTGCCTTTTCCACAACTCACAAATCCTAACACTTTATCCAGGATTCAACTCCTTCTTGATCATCCCTTGACTCCCAAAGGCCATAATATTCAAATTCCTGATGAAGGTCATTCATACAAGCATATTCTAAAAAATTCCTTCAATCACTCCCAAAGTCCAAGCTTCCTTGAAGTTCACTTCCATCTCCCTCAAGTCCTCATTAGCACGTTTTTCTAACTGAGGAAGAATTCTCCCAGTTTTCTTAAGCAAACCTACAAGCTATTGCTGACCATCTTCCACTTCCATATCCTTAGCTTGATGATCCATCCTTTCAACATCAAATTTGTGTTTCATGAGTATCTTCTATACCTGAACCAACTCAATCCTCTTCAAAAGCCAAGACCACAAGAAAACCAACACCTACTCTCAAGCCTAAACCTCTTCTAAAGCAACCATCCTCTAAACACAAAAAAAGATCAAGAATTTTACCTCCAAAAGAACACAAAAGGCCCTTTTTCTCTTGCATCACCTTGCACTATGAAGAATATGTTGCTAGGATAAATGCAAATAGTAAAGTCATCTTAAAAGGAACACCCGTATACTTTCCTGAGTTGCTAGATCCAACTTACAAAGATCATATTAATTTCATTTATGTTTCTACCCGTGGACTTCAAGCCACCACCCATCAACCCCCAACTGCACTTCCCAAAGATCCAACTTTCATTTTACTTCCTCCACCACAAAGATCTAAACGTATAGTTTCTAAACCATCAAAGTCCTCTCTCTTTTAAACCACTTATAGTACAACTTCCTTAGCCTACTCAAATCCTTCCACCATCTGTGGACCCCACTTTCTTTCCCAAAACCTATCAGAAAAGATCCAAACCACCCAAGTGATTCTACTACATCTATATTTTCACTTCTTTTTGGTAAATTTCCCTAATGCAATCTTTCTACCATGATGTGTTTTCTTGTAATGCTCTCTTGTATGTTTGATTCTATTCTTCTAAAGATTCTTGTAATGATTCTATTCATTTGTTCTAATTATACAAAGTTGTTTTGTATGTCTTTATGACAATCCTTTGTAATCTGCTTTATAATTCAATGATATAATCTGCAATTCTTTTCTTCTTCTCCAAAATTTAAAGCCTTTTTTATTATGACAAAAAGGTGAAGAAAATACTAGAAATGCAGTGCACCCATTTAGTGGGAGCTGCACTAAGTCAATAGAAATACATTGCATATCAAACATGCATTTAGTCGCTTTAAATGTTTTATTACTCTATTGCATAACTTGAAAGGTATACATTGCATATCACCCATTCAGGGGGAGCTGCACTAATTTAGTAGATATACATTGCATATCAAACATGCATTTAGCCTCTTTAAATATTTTATTACTTTATTGCATAACTTGAAAGGTATCACTCGATGTTTTTTCATTATCAAAAAGGGGAAGAATGTTGAGAATACTCACTTATTTAGCTTGATTTTAATGATGAATATTCTTAACTAGCCATGTTTTGATAATGAGCAAAGACACGAGTGAAACATTAAGGTACTAATAATTTATTCTCAAGTGTGTGTAGAAACATTTTCAAAATAATTTATGAGAATAACCTTCATAATGCTTGAATAAGTTGTTTTAGAAAATTTCCAGCATAAAGTAAATTTTTATAGGAAGAAACCAAGTAAATGCTCAAGACAACTAAGTATATAAATCAAAAACATATTCAAAAGTATACTTAGTTAAAGTAAACTAAGTTTCAGAATTATTAAGGGCACTTCGGAGTCACAGATCAATCACTTTGGAGTCAGTAGAGCACTTTGGAGACAGAAGGACAAGCTCTTCGAAGTCAACAAAGCAATTCGAGGTTAGTCTTCAAATAACACATTCATCGGAATCAGAAGTTAAGCACTTTGAAGTTGAAGAATAAGCATTTTGGAGTTAGTCTTTGAATGACAATGCCTTTGCGCCACTTCGGAGGAACTAAAAATTAACTTCAGAGGATCTAAATTTGGTGCAACAAGTCAAACATGCAAAAATCTTCCACAACCCCATTCCGAAGGATTCGATCCTATAAACTCAATGAATCTAAATCCAAGGAAATGGCTCAACGATCGAAAATTTGAATGTTCCCTCGCATTTAATGAGCCTCACCTACCACAACAACAATCATTAGAAAGTCAAATATAAAAAGAGTTAAGAAAGAACGCAAATAAGAGAGAGACAACTTGAAAATAAAGAAGAAGAGCATTTACTCAATTTTTAATTTTTCACAAGATCAGCTCCACTGCGCAACACTCTAACAAGCATTCAAAGCCAATATTTATTATGTTTAATGTTTCTTAACTTTGTACAAAATCAGCCTACTAGAGGCATTAATATTCGTACACTGTTATTTATTCTTGCACACTTCTCTAAGCTAGGGGCTTACATCTGGTTGTTGAAAGCAAGTAGGAAACTTGCTTATAGATTATAAAAGTTGGTTGGTTATCTTGGAAACCAATAAACGTACTTGTTTGATTAGAAGGGTGTTGATCAAAAAAAGTGTTAGTGGAACCTAAGTCTAGCAACAAGGGCTAACTCAAAGAAGTGGAGTAGGAACCCAAGTAAAAGGTCGAACCATTATAAAAATCATTATCTATATGTGTTGTGCTATCCTTTATTTATTCACCTCTATAGCATAGTTCTTATCTTGCCAAAAGTTTTCAAAAGCTCAATTTACACACCCCTCCCCTCTTGAGCCACCATTTGAACAGGACCAGCACTCCACTCTCTGAGTCAGCCTCACTTGTTGTACTCTATTCCACTAACAATTATTGGTTTTCCTAAGTTCACCAACCAACTCTTATAATGGTTGTTTTTCAAGCTCACCAACGAACTTGTTGGTTTCCAAACTCAGTAACAAAGTTATACACTATTGGTTTCCAAGCTGACCAATAAACTTATACAGTCAGCAAGTCTTATTACTTGCTGGACCAACAAATAAAAGAAAACTTGTACAGGAATATTTCTCTTAGCTAGGTTGATTTATATAACAAATAAATGCAGAATCACTAAAGGAATAAAGCAGCGAAGCTCTTGAAATCAAGCTCCATAGGTTTGTTGATGATAGAACTTTAAACACAGATCTGCATTCAGCACGTTGGAGTTGATGTCTTGGAAGAAAACTTAAATCAATGTAAAGACTTGATTTTAACCATGTATTTTGAAATTTAGGAAACCCATTTACTATAAATGGCAAATTCATGGAGGCCTTATGACTTCCTTTAATAATGGATGAATCAAGAGTTTAATTGATGGATTATATATGTAATCTAATGGGTCTTGATGTTGGAATTGAAGGCCCATGGATTCCCACCCCAAATAATGTAATTAGGGCTATTTACACTCTTGAGATTATGAGAATTATGGACATAGAGGTTGTTTTGCAACTTGGCAAATTTATTAAATATGGGAATTGAGAAAAATGATATTTAAGGTAAATACTAAACTTTTGTTGAACTAAAAAGAAGGTAATGAAAGATTGTACAATATTCTATTTATTAGATTTGGACTCCTTGGGAGTAAGGACAAATTTTATTCTTGCTTAATACTCTAGATCCATCAATTTTGGAAAAGGAGGAGATGACCTTGATGAATTGCTTCAGTATTGGAAGTCATCTTGCGTCTATGAGTGTCATAAGTCATGATAATGGGTCTAAGAGGTTTAGAAGCAAGTAGAGAGTTGGAGCATTTTGATTTGGGATGCTTATGGGTGGTTTTGGAGTGAGAAGCTATTGACTTTGAGATTGGAATTTTGAATCTTGAAGAAGGAGGTTTGTATGAGGAGAGAGAGGGGTTGGATTTGGGTGGAGGAGGAAAATTAAAAGAAGGAAGTGCTGGAGTGGAAGATGAAGTGATAGAAGGACTAGAAGTGTAGGAGGGAACAATTGAAGTAGAAGAATGAGAAGGTTGAGGATAAATGAAGTAGAAGAATGAGAAGGTCGAGGAAGAGAGGCAGAGATTTAGGGTTTGAGTTTTTGAAGTTCTTCAAAAGAAACAATGATCCTAAGTTTTTCTCTATATAGAGGATCTACAAACTTTGTAAAAGGAAGAGGCAAACCAAACATAAATGCATTTATATGCATCTTCCTACGCTCTAGATACACATCTTTTGAAAGATAAATAAAGTTAGGATCAGATGTGTTAGTCACTATGTAGAAAGAAATCTTATCTTCTATGGGATCTAACTCAAATTCAATGGAAGGATTTCATTTAGGTGGAGGAACTAGATTAGATGAAGAAGGTCGGACATAATTATCCAGTATCTTATCCATGATCTTATCACTACTTGAAAGTGGTTTAAGTTTGAAATTTTTGGTTGGACCTTTCATTATTGTGATGCTTTCAAGGAATTCTTGATCATCAAAATCTAGAAAAGGAAGATCTGGAAGAGTGAAGGATCTATTTTGAGACTGAAGAGTGAAAGGAACTAGTTCATTTATTAATGTCTATGTTCAACTTCTTGAAGAGTCATTTTTATTTACTTTTCTGGATTCCCAGGAGCTGAAGTTGTGGATTTTCAAAGTTTAGGACAATGAATTTGATATGCTTTAGGTAGAGTTGTTATGGGTGGTAAGGTATCTAATTCGTGACAGCCTAGAGGAAAGACTAAAGCTTCTGAGAGAACTATGCTTCTATTTGTTGAAGGAATGGAAGATGCTGGAGTGAAGCGCTTTGGGATGGGTTTGGTTTAAGAGGAAAGAAGAAGGGGTTGAGAAACTATTGTAGGAGGAATGAAAGATTGAGTACTTGAGGATTGAGGAGGAGTTGGAGATTTTTGAGGAGGAGGTGTTTTCCGTAGAGAGGAATGTGAGACAACTTGAGGTGGAGATGGAATAGTTGAAGGAAAGTAGCACCCCCATTTTAGGGCACCACATACTCATATTCCAAGGGAGGATTCTGCCATAAATTTGGTAGAGTCTCCCCTAAAATATAAGGGTTTTACACTTGTACAATCATTCACACATATAAACATAGTCCTCAGAATTATAAATCCAATCTCAATGCATTATAAATAGCTAACTTAAACTCATAACATCTTCATCTACATCATTTAGGAAATATCATGGCTCACAAGCCATGACACACATCTAAAATCTACAATAAACATATACATCACTCCCACCATGTATATTTATTGAATCAAATTCACAAATAAGTAATAACAAAATAAAATCCCTAAGATTCATCTTCTCATCCAAGCATGCATCTAATTCCCTTCATAAGTGCCAACCTAGGTTAGGATTCTCCATCTGCTCTGGCATCTAAAACCACCAAGGAAAATAGGGTGAGTCTAGGAAAACTCAGTAAGTAGAAAATGCAGGGTAAAACTATAATAATCGAATAAAGGAGCATGCTCAACTCAAAACCATGTCAATGCAATACATACCACATATGTAAATACACACCTATATTATATTATATCATTTCCATAAGCTACTAAGGCACATTATATTATAAGTCACTAAGGCATATCACATAGCCACTAAGGCATATAACATAGCCACTAAGGCATATAAGCATATAGCATAGTTACCAAGGCATATGAGCATATAATATAGTCAATAAGGCATACAACATAGCCACTGAGGCACATCACATATATCCAGTCACTAAGACATATCACATTGCCACTAAGGCACATAAGCATATAATATAGTCACTAAGGCATATAATATAGCCACTGGGGCATATCACATATATCCAGCTACTAAGACATATCACATAGCTACTAAGGCATAATACAATACAGAGATACTAAGGCATATCATAGAGCCACTAAGGCATAGTTTATATAATATAATTGATGAGTGAATTTCATTCACTTATATTATACATGTTTAAGCTTAGTTATTTGCAAATGTTTGTCTCTTTTAGATGAATTTCATGCTTATTTGGTAGATTTTCTAGGTATCTTGAAGATGGAAAAGAAGAGAAAAAGAATAGAAAAGAAGAAGCTCAAAGTTTGGAAAAGAAAATAGCCGCGAAAGGGAGTGAAAAACCAACATAAATCAAGACAACCATCTTGTGCCACTAGCGCTAGGATTGAAGATCGCCACCGGCCGAGCAGCAAGTTGGCATTTCCAATGCTAGTGGTGGGCTAGTAAATATTATGGATTTTTCGCATAGCGTATCTGCTAGGTTTTTAAGAACAAAAGCTAGGGTTTTTAGGGGTTCTTCACTTTTTGGTTTTGAGAGTTTTTCTCTGATGTTTGGAGGTGAATTTTCTGGGAGATTTCTTGCGGAGAAGAAGAAGGGATTATAAGTAAGAAAGAAGAAGGAGAGAAGATGTTCTTCATTGTTATCATCTTATCTAAGGTAGTTCTTTTATTTTCTCTTATGAACTAAATCTCTTTTTCTAGGGTAAAGATGTAACCCTTTTTGATACTCTTTGTTATGGATTGTTGGATATTATTAATGTTATGTGATCTTATTTCAATTATGATATTGTTTGTAATGATTTAACTTATTTTATTGCTTGATCATCAATATTATAAGTTAGATTAATTATTAAAGCATGGTTAAGTTAGACACCATATGCTAAACCATGAGCTCCCTTGAATGAGAAAGGTAGATGGTTAAAATAGACATTATATGCTAAACCATTCTATTTTGGTTCTTATGTTCTTGAGCTTAATGGGTTTTCACCTCAATTATGCTACACACTATAGGTAATTAGAATGAGTAAAAATACTTGATTTAAACTCACACACCTAATGACAATAATCTTACTTTTGAAAGAATAAATCTAAGTGAGGCATTAAGTCCAGCATTCCATTAGCAAAGGGGTATCATCTTGTGGTGAAATCGGATTCCTTTGCATCTTGCTAATCTCTCTACATTATATTTAGCTATTTGAATTTTATTAAGTTTTTGAAATTCTAAAATTATACCAAACATCATTCCAAGTTAGTTTAGTTATAAATACATTCTTTTAAGGTTAGGATAGTTTGGTAACTAAAATTAATTAAGTTGGTTTGACCATTCTCTATGGGATCGAACCTTGCATTGCACACTATATTGCTACACATCTATACACTTGCGAGGAATTATAATTTGAGCTATCCAGTTTTTGGTGCCGTTGTCAGCAAATGGTTCCAAACTGATTTGATTAAGATTAGTTACATTCTTTCTTTTTGTTTTTGTTTATAATTGTATATAAGATTATTTCTAATTACTTCCTTCTTTATGTTGCAGTATTGTGAATGCATGGAAGGAGATCTTTGAACCCTACTCTGTTTCTATTAAACAATCATGCTGACGAAGTGGAAATTGAAACAGAGATTTTAAGTGAAGGAGAAGAAGTGAACATGGTTGATAATGAGGAGATCCGAGTGGCTCAACCAGTGTAACAAGCTCAACATGCTCAACAATTAATGAAAGAGTTTGCATACCCTACTATAAGGATTTCACCTTCATGCATTGTGTTAGATGAGGATGTTAGAAATTATGACTAGAAACATATTCATTTTAACATGTTTCCATCTTTTCATGGATTAGCTTCAGAGGATCCATTGACTTTCATGCATGATTTGTATGCCACCATCCAAATATTTCCATTACAGGGGCTAACAAAAGATCAATTATGTATGAGATGTTTCCCATACACTCTAAAAGATGTAGCCAAGACTTGGTTCATGACAGTAGCCCCTGGCTAATTAACAATATGGGGAGCAGTTTATAATAAGTTTGTTGAAAAATTTTACTCTCATGTTAAAACTGCTAAATTGAGAAGCAAAATAGCTACTTTTGCTCAAATGGATGGTGAAGCTTTTCACGAGGCATGGGAAAGGTTTAAAGCAATTTTAGTTTAATGCCCTTATCATAGATATCCACTTGAATTGCTTAACTAATTTTTCTATGATGGACTGACACAACCATGTCAAGCTATAGTTGATGATGTTGCAGGTGAAGTCATGGGAGAGAAGTCTTCAGAAGAAACTTATGAGCTTTATGAGATGTTGGGAGCAAATTCTCAATAGAAAAGTGTAAGAGGAGATCTAGGGGACTTTAGGAAGTGAATACTAATTATAATCTATCAATGCAGATATCAGAGATGTCTAAGCAGATAAAGGCAATGTGCTCAATGATAGTGAAATTAAAGCAACCACAACCTGCTCTAGCATAGGTTTATTCTCTTTGTGGTAATTTAGGACATTCACCTAATGTTTGCCCTTCAAATTAATATTTTGCAGGTGATGCTAAGTAAGCTAATGCAATGAACTTTAACAACCAGAGGCCACAGAATGACCCATACTCAAACACTTACAATCCTGGTTGGAGGAATCATCCTGACTTCTCTTGGAACAATGAAAGAAATCAGAATCAAACTAGAACCTCATTTCAACCTCAACCGAAAAATTCTACGTTTGAAGAAACACTACAAAGTTTCATACAAGCAACACAAACTGAGTTCCAAAATTATGCAACCAAATTCCAAAATATTGATTCCAAGTTCCATAACATGGAGGCATCCATGAAAAAGATGAAAACCCAGTTAGGAAAAATTACAGAAGTAGTACAGATTCACAGACCTGGGAAATTACCTAGCCAACCAGAGCAAGCAAAAGCAATAATAACACTAAGGAGTGGAAAGGTAGTTGATAATAAAGTTGGCAAAGAAATTAATAATTTAATTATTTCTACAGAAATGTAGAAAGATAAGAAAAATATTGAGGAGGAAGGGCATCCAAAGAAGGCAGTGTTCCCAATAGTTGACCCTCCTGTTAATCATAAAGCACTTCCACCATATGATCCTCTTATCCCTTTTCCAGAAAGGCTAAAGTAGAGTAAATTTGATAAATCATTTTCTGACATTTATGACATCCTTTTCAAAGTTAATATCAATTTGCCTTTGCTTGATATGATAACGAATATACCTGCTTATGCTAAATTTCTGAAGGAATTAAATACAAGGAAGCATAAGTATGAGCCACATGAGATAGTTCTAGTTTCAAAGGTAGTTAGTATGGTTTTACAGACAAACCTTCCCCCAAAACTCAAGAATCCAGGTAGTTTCAATATCTCAATCACAGTTGAAGGGACAAACAAGGTAAAGGCAATGTTAGACTTAGGTGCAAGCATTAATTTGATGCCTTATTCTATTATATGCAACTGGGAATGGGAGAATTGAAATCCACTACAATGTCTCTATAGCTTCCAGACCAATCAGTTAAATATCCTAGAGGCATTGTAGAGGACATTCTTGTGTAGATTGATAAATTGATTATTCTTGCAGATCTTATTGTGCTTGACATGGAAAGACAAATGATACTAGAAAGAGAAGAAGTGCCTATTCTTCTAGGACGCCTATTCATGGCAACCACTAAGGCAGTCATAGATGTGTAAAATAGGAAGTTAAAAATGACTATCTTGGATGAAACTATGGAACTTTTTATTTGTAATTCTTTATCACTACCTTCACATCCCAGTAGATGCTTTCAAGTTGATGAATTAGACTCACTTATTTTATCAAATTTTGTGCAAGAGGAAATAATTGATAAGCTAAAATTGGTGCTTACTGCAGATGGACTAGAGGAGGATGAGAAGATGATGAATTTGAAAGCTGAACTTGATAGAGCAGAGCAAGTCAAAAAAGGAGAAGGTGCCAATGAAGAGTTGTCACATGTGAACCCAGAAATGGAACAATCATCTTTTACATCACCCCAACTGGAATTAATGCAATTATCTCAGAACTTATCAATTGATGAAGAAATTAAGCTAAGAAATGTGTTGAAAGAGCACCAAGGGGCTATAGGGTAGACCTTAGCAGACATCAAGGAAATTAGCCCCACTGTGTGTATGCACAACATTTTGCTAAAAAATGATGCAAAACTTCCAAAGAAGCTCAAATGAGACTTAACCCACATATGGAGGAAGTTGTGAGGGTAGAGGTAATCAAATTGTTGGATGCAGGTATTATCTATCCTATCTCTAATAGCAAATGGGTAAGTCTAGTGCATGTGGTGCCAAAGAAGTCTGGTATTTCTATTTTAAAAAATGACAATGATGAATTGGTGTCAATGCGAATGACTACAGGGTGGCGAATGTGCATTGATTACAGTAAACTCAATGCAACCACAAGAAAGGATCACTTTCTTCTTCTGTTTATTGATCAGATGCTTGAAAGGTTGGCAGATCATGCTTAATTCTATTTTTTGGATGGTTTTATAGGTTATAATTAAGTTCCAATTGCCACAAAAGACTAAGAGAAAACTACTTTTACTTGCTCATTCGAAACTTTCGCATACTAGAGGATGTTGCTTGGTTTGTGCACTGCCCCTGTTACTTCTCAAAGGTATATAATGTCCATCTTTTCTGACATAGTTTATTGAGGTGTTTATGGATGATTTTTCTATTTTTAGAGACTCATTTGATGACTACCTCAATAACTTTAGTTTGATGCTTAAAAGACGTATGTAAATGAATTTGACACTAAGTTGGGAAAAGTGTCACTTTTTATTAAGGCAGGGAACTATGCTTGGGAAAATTATTTCAAGTAAAGGAATTGAGGTAAATAAGGCAAAAATTGAATTGATTGCAAAGTTGTCACCACCAATTTCAATTAAAGGAGTTAGAAGCTTTCTTGGTCATGTAGGTTTTTACCAGTAATTTATTAAAGATTTCTCAAAAATTTCTAGACCACTTTATAACTTGCTAGCTAAGGATGTAACTTTCTATTTTGATGAGGAGTGCCTTGTAGCCTTCAATACTTTGAAAGAGAAATTGACATCGGCTCCTATTCTGGCAGTTCCTGATTGGTCTCTTCCATTTGAACTCATGTGTGATGCATCAAACTTTGTTGTTGGTGCTGTCTTAGGACAGAGAGTAGATAAGTTACCTCATGTTATTCATTATGCAAGTAGAACTCTAAATGAAGCACAATTAAATTATTTTACCACTGAAAAAAAAATTACTTGCTATTATGTTTGCTTTAGAAAAATTTTGTTCTTACTTGATTATTTCAAAGGTAATTGTTTATTCAGATCATGTTGCGCTAAGATATTTACTAACAAAGAAAGATTCCAAGCCCAGGTTGATTAGGAGGATTTTATTATTGCAAGAGCTCGATATGTCAATCAGGGATAAAAAGGGGTGTGAGAATATTGTAACAGATCATCTATCCAAACTGGTGGAAAGGACTAACTTCAAGCAAGAAAGAGAAAAGAAAACATTCCCAACAATGAGATCTTTCCTGATGAGCAATTATATTCTGTGAAGGGGAGTGAACCTTGGTAAGCTAATATTGTAAATTACTTGGTAAAAGGAGTTTTTAATCATCTGATGAACTCACAAGGAAGAAGAAAATTGCTGGCAATGGCAAAGCATTATTTTTGGGATGACCCAATCCTATTCAAAATATGCCTAGACCAAATCATTAGGTGTTGCGTTCCGAAAGATGAACAGTAGAGTATTCTGAGACATTTTCATACATTTAGTTATGGAGGGCATTTTGGAGGGAAGAAAATTGTTCTCAATGTCTTTCAATCTGGAATTTATTGGCCAACAATTTTTAAGGACGCTTATGCTTTTTATGCTATTTGTGATAGATGTCAGAGAATAGTAAACATTGGAAAAAGAGATGAGATACCACTTACAAGTAACCTTATCATTGAACTTTTTGATGTATGAGGCATTGATTTCATGCATCTATTCCCACCATCCATGGGAACTAGTATAATTTGCTTACCGTAAATTATGTGTCCAAATGGATTGAAGTTATGGCCACTAAAACTAATGATGTTAATGTTGTGCTGAGATTTTTGAAAGACAGGATTTTTTTCAGGTTTGGCACTCCAAGAGCTATTGTTAGTGATAGAGGAACTCATTTTTGCAATAAAATTTTTGTAACTTTATTAAAAATGTACAACATCACTCAAAAGGTTGTAATGCCTTATCATCCACAAACATCAAGGCAGGTAGAAGTCAACAACAGACAAATAAAAGCAATTTTAGAAAGGACTGTGAACACTTCAAGGAAAGACTAGGCAATGAAGCTAAATGATGCCTTGTGGGTATACAGAACTTCTTTCAAGACCTCAATTGGAATGAGTCCATATAGACTTGTTTTTGGGAAAGCTTGCCATTTGCCTTTTGAGTTGATGCATAAGGCCTACTGGGCTATTAAATATCTGAATTATAATATAGAAAAGGCAAGAGAGCAGAGGAAACTTTAGCTTCATAAACTTGAAGAGCTGAGGAATGAGGCATATGAGAATTTCAAGATTTACAAGGAGCGAACCAAGAAATATCATGATGAAGTCGTACATTGAGCCTGGAATGGATGTTTTGTTTTACAACTCATGTTTGCGTTTGTTTCTATGAAAACTAAAATCATGTTAGGTCAGTCCATTTCATGTCACTCAAGTATTTCCTCATGGAGTGGTTGAACTGAAGAATCCAAAAGACGGGAGCACTTTCAAGTTAATGGGCATCAGGTAAAGAAATACAACAGAGAGGATGTGTCAATGCAACTAAATGAAGTGTGGGAAATTGAAAAATTTGTAGAAAAGGAGAGTTCATCTTGCTCAGATGTTGAATAAAGTGCTTCTTAAGAGGCAACCCAAGTTGTTTTATCTTTCAGTTATTTCAATTTCTTAAACGTAGTTAATAAAGATGTTAGTTGCATTAGTTTCAATAAACTTACTTTGATCATTAGGTTGTTAGATTACATTATTATTTTTCCTATCTGTTTTACTTAATGCATTGTTGTTTCATGTTTAACAAGTTAAATGCGTAAATAAGGATTTCGAGTAAGGAGATTAAATAGGGTGATGAAATAGCATGAAAGGAGGGTCTCAAGGCAACAACAAGGCGCTTTTGGCACTGGAAATTCATAGGGAGGCAAGAGGAGATAGCTAGTAGGCACCCCCGACACTAAGAGAGAGAGAGAAGGCAACAGCTACATGCGCTTCCCATCTCCACTTACTCTTCCTGATATACCAGTAGAAGATTCAAGTCAGGCGGATAGCTAAAGTTCAGAAGGGTGATCCATCCATTTCAAAGAAGTCCCTATTTTCCACTACTTTATTCTACATTGAGGACAATGTTATATTTAAGTTTAGGGGTGTTTAGCATTTTATTCTTGTTTATGGATGTCTTTGTCTAAGTTTGGGGGTTGTTACAGTTTTTTTAGTTTGTGTGACATGTATCTAGTTGGTTTGTCTAGTTTGAGTAATTATGTGTTATAATTGAATTTTTATTTTAAGTGTTTTGTTGGATTGAGTTGTGTTTTTGAGCATTGATCAGGATTATCATCTTAAACCAATGATATGCATGTGATATTTTGCAATAGTGAGGTTGAAAGGATAAAAATCATTATGTCTGCAATACTTGACTTGATCCTTAGTTTAATTTGCTACAAATCACAGTAATATAGTCATTTCTTTTAAAGCCTTTGAATGCTTAGCATGAGTTTAGGAGACTAAGTATGCATGGTTCAATTTTGATTCTAGAATGCATTATAACTATGTTGAGACAAGTATTAGATGAGATAAAGGAAAACAAGAGTAAAAACTCTTTGTTAATAGGGGGGATCACATTTCTATGAATAAGAAAGAAAACAAGTTTGGTAGTGTGATAGTAATACAGCCTGAACAATTTGGGTGGTCATATCTCTATGATTCAGAAAAAAATAAGTTTGGGGTTGTGGTAGTAATACAACCCAAGTCATAGTGGGGATCAAATTCAAAAATAAAACATCATCTAAAAAAAGAAAATATGAGAAATGTGATAATAATAGAGCCCACAAAAATAAAAAAATGCTCATCTAAAAGTAGTCTCTTTGGTTTAATTTGCAAGTTCTTAGGGTTGCATTGAATATGTACTACTCAATTGCTTAAATAAATGTAAGTGTGAAAAGAGGTAGATTGAATTGGCTATGATTTTGCACATGCACATGGAATCTATAGTGGAAAAGAAAAGGCTTAGGTCAAAAATTGAAAGACATGTGATATCTTGATAGTTCTTCCTAACTATGCTTATTTTATGGAGGTTTTTGATTGATGATAGAGATCAATGTTCATTGTGTCCTTCATGAGTTTGCATGTTGTTGCTATGTTATAGTTATGTCCTTTGTGTTTTTGTTTCTATTTTGCTCAAGGATGAGCAAATAAGTAAGTTTGGGGGTATTTGATGAGTGAATTTCATTCACTTATATTACACATGTTTAAGGTTAGTTATTTGCAAATCCTTGTCTCTTTTAGATGAATTTCATGCTTATTTGTTAGATTTTCTAAGTATCTTAAAAATGGAAAAGAAGAGAAAAAGAATGAAAAAGAAGAAGCTCAAAGTTTGGAAAAGAAAATAGCCACGAAATAAAGCAAAAAACCAAACAAATCAAGATAAATAGCCAGCGCAGCCGACACCATGACCAAAGATCGCCATCGGCTAGGCAACAGGCTGATGCCACCACTGCTAGCAGCAGGCCAGTAAATATTATGGATTTTTTGTGTTGCATATCTACTGGATTTTTAAGCAAAAAGCTAGGGTTTTTCAGGGGTTCTTCACTTGTTGGTTTTGAGAGTTTTTCTCTGAGGTTTGGAGGTGGATTTTCTAGGAGATTTCTTGAAGAGAAGAAGAATGGATTGTAAGTAAGAAAGACAAAGGAGAGAAGATGTTCTTAATTATTAGCATCCTGTCTAAGGAAGTTATTTTATCTTCTCTTTTGAGCTAAATATCTTTTTCTAGGGTGAAGATGTAACCCTTTTTTACACTCTTTTTCATTCATAATGTTGTTCGTAATGATTTAACTTATTTTATTGCTTGATAACCAATTTATAAGTTAGATTAATTATCAAAGCATGATTAAGGTAGACATGATATGCTAAACCATTCTACTTTTGTTCTTATGTTCTTGAGCTTAATGGGTTTTCAGATCAATTATGCTATACACTATAGGTAATTGGAACGAGTAAAAATACTTGATTTAAACTTGCACACCTAACGATAATAATCTTACTTTTGAAAGAATGAACCCAAGTGAGGCATTAAGTCTAAGGGGTATCAACTTGTAGTGAAATCAGACCCCTAGACTTTTGCATCTTACTAATCCCTCTACATATGTTTAGCTATTTACTTACTTTAATTTTATTAAGTTTCTGAAATTATGAAATTATACCAAGCATCATTCCAAGTCTGTAACTAAAATTAATTAAGTTGGTTTGACTATTCTCTATGGGATCGACCCTTGCATTGCATACTATATTATTATACGTCTGTACACTTGAGAGAAATTATAATTTAAACCATCAATAATCATATGCAATGCAAATACTCATGACTCATAACAAAATCTCATGCAATGCCACTTCAAAAACATCTTAGTTAAAACATGTGGCCAAATCCAATTTTCAAGACAAACACATAAATTGCAACGCTATGAAACAAATATCATTCAAAAGATGGTGCCCATATGCCAGCAAATTAATGCTTATCAGATCCTACATACATAACACATTACACAATTGAATTTACATACATCCAAATGAGAAAATCAAATTGAACTTCATAAACTAAGGGAAACCCACCCAATCAACTCATTAGGGTATATGCTTATCTCATAATTCAGTAATGCATTCCAACACATGTTCTAGTTGGAAATCATCACCCATCTCAATTTGAGATCCCATATAATCCAAATTTGAGGGTTTTTACTTAAATCAAAATTTCAATATTTTCTTCACTAGAAAATCTTATTTAAGATTCATTAACACCCCTAAATATCACTTTAGTCACTTCACAATTGGGTGAGTTTAGTAAACACTAAAACATCCCTATCAAATCCATATTAACATGGTTATAAGAGTTACAAATTTTCATATTTATAACCCCTCTTTAATCTATCGAATGGGTCTTTAAATACCATTCAACATGGAAATTGCCATGGTTTTCAAGTGCATAAACCTAGTTGATTTCTCTCCCATCTCATTCATTAATTCAAGTCAAATAAATAAAACTTTCAAGCTGCACAATCTGCACCAAATTGCTGTCCACTTTTTAGGAGATTTCATAAATGCATTTCAAGTACAACTTATCCACTCTACAACATCTATGTTGCTGCCCAAATTAACCACTCTTAAATCATTCTTTTAGTGCATCATATACCTTGTTTTAGGGCCTATTTGATGACTAATTAGGGGTGCGATAAAATCATTTAATCATATGTCACTTCTAATAGAGTCATTTAATCAAACACCTCATATGCATCAACCCAACTTCCTAATTTCAGTAAAATGAAACAAGGTTTATGAATTCCCAGCAACTACAACTTGTATTTAACATCATTAACATCACAACAGCATTATAAATGAATTAATTAAGCTCCATAATCAATCAAAAATATTTGCTGCCCAAATCATCATTCATGTAAATTCCCAACTCAACATTTAAAAATGTTGTTGTCAACAAAGTGGATAGCAACTTATATGAATTTCTCATGCCCAATCTTCACCAAAAACATTTCTATCAACATTATGATCATTTCCCCCATGAAATTCGAAATCAATCTATGTAATTTCCCCTAAAATAGATCACCAAATTGCACATTAACAACCCTAAACAGAAATTGAAAGATTAATTTGGAGAAAACACTTACCACTGATTTCGTGTGTTGATTCATCCACAAGAATGAGAATCCTAACTTGAATCTTCAAATCTTCTCCACATGCAACAGCAAAACAAAAATTTCTTCCCTTTCGACTATCCAAACAGATGGGATTTGGCTCCCATTCCCGTGGGTGATCAATTGCACATGAAAGCATGATTTTTCCTAGCTAAAAATCACTTGTGAAATGGGCATGAATGGCTGCAGCAAAAAGGGATGAGATAGGTAGAAAAGGAGAAACAAAATAGGGCAACTAGGCATGGTGCAGCACTTAATCTTTCTCTCCCTTAGTGCTCCAGTAGTGCACACGCAAGTCACGCACCTGCAGCCATAATCCCATGAATTTTCCAAGGTAAATATAATTGATATACCCTGCAACCATCCCCATATAGTTATATTAGAGTGTATAACTAAATCCCTACACAAATCCACTTTACTCACGTCCATAAATGCCCAAAAATAATTATTTAGAAAGATTTTCCTTAACTTAAAATCCTGGGGTGTCATAAGGAAAGGGTTGAGTGGACGGTTGTTTAGATGGAGAAGATGGTGTTAGTCGCGAAGGATAAGAAGTTTTCTTAGAAGTGGATTTTCTAATCCTAAGATATGGGGGTTTGGCAAGTGGAATTTCTGATTTAGCGATAGAGGAGACTAAGTCAGAGGAGGGAGACTTCTATGGAAGAATGACAGCAAGGGAGAAGTGGGAAGTGCAGAGGATTGAGATGTGTGGTGAGGAGAAAGAGAAATACGTAAAGAATGATGAGATGGAGAATGGTGGGAATGGTGAGAAGGTGATTGATGAGAGTGTTGAGGAAATCTCAAGGATGATGAAGACCTAAGATCATGAATGAGAGAGGATTAAGGAGAAGGTTGGACTAGTTTGGATTGACCTTTGATGGACTTAACCAAAGAGATCAAAGTGTCCAGTTTTTGACTTACTGAATCCATCTTAACATTGAGAGCTGAAACAGATGCTTCAATATTTATGAGTCTGTCCTCAAGGTTTTGAGGTGTGGAATGTGAGGATGGGGTTTTTGTTGTATATGCTATTGTTGCTGCTGTTTTTGCTTGGACTTCTTCTCTTGTTGTTGTTTCTCTCATTACAGGAGTGGTCTCTACCTCTTCTTCTTCTTCTTCTTCTTCTTCTTCTTCTTCTTCTTCTTCTCTCATTTCTCCATTTCTTATAAAAGGAGTGGGTTCCTCAATTCTCTATTTCTTCTTGATAGTTGCTTCTTCATTTCCCCTAATTAATTTTTCTCTTCAAGTTGTTGTTCCTTCTTCTTCTTAAATTCTTGCTCTCTTTGATGGCTTGGTCATTCTGAGACCTATTTTCTTCAGGTTTGCTTCTGTTATTTCATTTGACTTATTAACTTCTTCTTCTTCTTCTTCTTCAGTTGACAAACTTATTGCTACTCTCCTTAGGAACTTGAACAAAATCATTCCATAAGGAAGATGGCATCTCTTATTTGACTTGGCCTAGTATAAATATTCAGAAATTATTTTGGCTAGGTCCACTTTTCTTCCATTTTTCAATGCCCATAAGATCTTGACATCCTTCTCAGAAATGTTATCTCTGCCACCTCTTTTTGGATAAATGTTGTTGACAACCAAGATGTGAGCCAATCTTAGATTTATATCCAGATATCTAGGATGTAGACTGCTTACATCACTATCAATGTTAGTTCCAACTAAGTCTGAAAATAATTTTGCTCTAGATACAAGCAACTCCAGTTCTTGTCATTAAACTATGGGGAGACAACCTCTTATAGCTTCAGGAGATAAGTTTATCTCTTTATCTCTTATGCATGATTTCTTCACCTTTGAATCATAGTTGTAGAATAATATTTTTACCATTCTTGTGTAGCACATATCTCTACAACTCATGAACTTAGTCCATCCTTGGAAATGAATCTATCTACATACATCTAGATTCATGTTGTTTTCGCTGAATGTCTTAAAATCAAAGATTCTTCCCTTCACTACCATTTTCTCATCATACACATTTAAGAATCTATTATAAACTAATTCATTATTTCAAAATATTACATCTAGCAGATGGTAATAATTAAGTCTTCTTCTCCAAGATGGAGATGCTTCTTCTTCTTCCTGTCTCAGTGAATGCAGACACCACTGGCATGCTTGATTTAGTGATTTCAGCCATCTAACAACAATTACATTTAGGGCTCAAAGATTTTGAATGAAAGAGAGGTAGATTTTGGGGATTCTTTTCGAGTAGAGAGATAGAGGAATATGGAAGGGTGGAAATGGAGATTTGAGCAACAGGGAGGTGTTTAAGTAAAGTGAGAACTCAAATCATCTTCTTTGAAGATGGAAACTCAGACTCAGGGAATAGGAGTGAAAGAGGAAGTCGATGTGTCTAAAATGAATTCTTGATGAAATTTTACTCTAGGTTTCTAAGGAGTTTCAGACTAAGAGGGTTGATTTTAAACTCAGATTAGATTTTCTAACTTAAGGTTGAATTTCGGACTAAAGGTCGAGATTCAGAAAAAGTTAAATTTTAACTTCAGAAGAAATTCATATTAAAGATATAGAATGCAAAAATTATTTGAAAGACTTACTTAATGTTTAAAACATTATTCGAAATATTTTAACTATGAAATTAATTCAAAATGATTAATTAATCTTTCATTTAGAATGAATCATTTGAAGACACATATAAAATGAGTGATTAGCATGTTCATAAAGATAAGACATACACGTGAGAGCATCACATAATGATTATATGATAGATAAATTATGCACAAAGATCTAATGTGTCTAAGCTCCCTATTCCTATCATGTGCATTGAGCAACCATATTTGGTAAATCAAGTATTTCATCATATGGTTCTCAAGCACTCCTGCATTGATAGGTTATGCTATGTTCTTTGGCACCATTTGGGGATGGGTACAGGTGGGTTACTGGCAGAATATTTTGACACCCATAATTTTTTAGGTGCCACAAAGCTAATGTTGGGAGACTATGTAGCATTTACAATATTTGCAACATCTTTGGGAACCCAAATAAAGTTTTGTTTGGGCTAGTGTTTTCTTCCATAATGATTGTTTTGTTTTCCTTAGTGTTGTCCACCCTTTCTTTTTGGTTTTATTTTTAATAAGGTGGAGGTCAATGTTTTTATAAGGGCGTTGTGACCAGCTCAAGCTCTTTAATGGTACTTTGGTCATTCTTGAGTAAATCATTTTCTTCATTCAGTTTGGAGCATTCATTGGTCATTTCAAATAGCTCCTTTTTTATCATTTTGTGTTTGGCTTTTAAAACCTTAAAATCATCATATAGTTCTTCTATAATTTCTTAAAAATTAGGATTTTTAGTTTCTAAAAGTACCTCATTGTTGTGAATGGCCATGAATCTGATAGCAGTGATTTGTTCTCCCTTAGCTTCTATTGAGTTTTCAGTCATTGATCTTTTTGTTAATTTTTTTTCCTATACATTAATGTTAGCTTTGGTCTTTTAGACCTGATTAGTTTCTTCATAAATGATTTCCAATGTATCCCATATATCTTTGGCAGAATTGCACATAAAAAAAATTTCAAACTCTTAAGGAGATAGTGCACAATAAAGATAATTTTTTGCCTTGGCATCTTTTTCTATAGCTTGTATGTCCTTTGGGATGTATTGGTCTTTGTTATTGAAGACTAACTTCTCATTTTCAATGATAAGCCACAATTGGTAATCAGTGGTCATTACGAAAATTTGCATTTTCACTTTCCAAGACCCATAATCGGTACCATCAAAGTATGGAGGTTTGGAAATGAATTGTCCCTCTTCAAGTATGTTGTGGAACATGTTGGCTATCGAGATCTCTTCAAACAATTAAGATATTCAATAATCAAGACTAACTATTAAAGCCTTCTCTGATACCATTTATTGGTCCCATTCTAGTGGTAGCTCAAGAGGGGGGGCGAATTAAGCCCTTGAATTTTTTTGGCCAAATTAAAATAAAGTGATGTAAATAAATCAATCATATCACATAGCACACGGACAAGGGTATTTTTATAGTGGTTTGGCCTAACCTGGTACCCACTCTACTCTCTTAGTCAGCCTCACTTGTTGCACTCAGGTTTTACTAATAACTGTTAGTTTTTCCGATCTCACTAACAAACTCTTACAACGGTTGATTTTCAAGCTCACCAACGAACTTGTTGGTTTCCAAGCTCACCAATAAACTTATACACTATTAGTTTCCAAGTTCACCAATAAAATTATATAGTTAGCAAGTCTCACTATTTGTTGAACCAAACAAATAAAGGAAAACTTGTATAGGAAAATGCCTCTTAGCTAGGCTGATTTGTACAACAAATAAATGCAGAATCACTAAAGGAATAAAGCAGTTAAGCTAGTGAAATGAAACTCCGAAAATCTGTTGATGGTAGAACTTTAAACATAGATCTACATTCAACACGTTGGAGTTGATGTCTTAGAAGAAAACTTGAACGAATTAAATGCTCTATAAGTTCTCTTTTCTTATTTGATTTTCTTGAATTGCTCTAATTGCTTGCCTTGAATGGTCTCTTACTTATCCTTTTATACTTGATTTTAAAATAAGCATATTGGAAAAGATGATAGTCATTAAATGTAAATGAATCATCAAGATTTTTTGCCCGTTGAAATATTCTTTTTGTTTCTTAATGTCCGAGTGCTTTTGGCAATGTCCGGAGTTATAATTTCAAACTGAGTGAAACATTTCATCATTAATAGGCTTCATTTAGTTATGTCAAAAAATGAGTTCCTATGACCAAAGTTAAGATTTTGAACTGAATCAAGTTGCTCAACTTGCAATAGTCTTCTTTTAGCTATGTCCGAAAGTGAATTGCTGAGTCCGAAGTTGAATCGCTAAGTCTAGAGTTAAATTTTGGACTGAGTAAGTGTGCACTGCTCTTGAGCACATGACTAAACTCTAGCTTAGTCCAAAGATGAGTTGGCAAAGTCCAGAGTTAAATTTTGGACTAACTAACACTAGCAATGACAATGTTCATAGCTAGCTTTTGTGTCTGGATTTGTTTCTCGTAGAGTCTGAATCGTTGCTTCAGTCCAAAAATGGTCATATAACGCCCAAATTTTCTTCTACTTTGTCAGAGCTTGGTTCTATAAAGTCCCATAATGTGGTTTAACCCAAGAGGGGAGGAGTGAATTAGGTATGTAAAAATTTATTACTTTACCCCTATTGAAACACTTCCCTCTTTTTGTGATTGTGTGTGGTGCATTATAAAATAAATAATAAAAACAGTATAGCACATGAGGAATAAAGCAAGTAAATACACATAAACAATACGATTTTTATAGTAGTTCGAGAACCTCGTCCCTACACCACTCTTCCAAGAGTACACATTCACCATGCCTTGGATTCCACTATATCCCATATAATGGAAATACAAAGTGCTCCCAGTACTCTTCTGGATTCTAGCTCCAGGGGGCGTAAACAAGTGTTCCCAACACTCTTTTGGATACCAGCTCCATGGGGCATAAACATATTGTTACCAACACACTTCTGGTTTCACGAGCTCACTAGGAAATTCATTGATTACAAAGATCACTAGCAAACTTGATAGTTTTCTAGAGATCACCAATAACTCTCTAGTTTTCAAATTAACTAGAAAATAATACACTTTTACAAAGTGTTACAATGAAGCACATGGGAAAATATGATCTTTTATAACTCTAACAATATAGAAAGATCTCCTCAAAATATAAACTCCATGGCCATATAGATATGCAGGTTGAAGCTTATGAAAGATAGATGTTGGTTTAAGCTCTTGGCCATGGCTGGAAGCTGCATATGTTCAAGCATATTTGAAAAGATTTCCTTCACCCCTTTGAATCGTTCCACCTTCTCCTTAAATAGTTTCTTCATACTTTCAATCGTTAGAGAAGATGGGTTTCGTTGAATGCAGAAATGAGAGCTGCATTGAATGAATAAGACCGCAGAGATTTTTGCCATTGAAGTTCAGGCCTTTTTGATTTATCTCGAGCTACTGCATCGCTATTCAGAGAGGAAGATGAGTTGTGTCAATTAGTGTTCCTAGTTTGACTTATCACAGCTTGAAAAATTTACAGCGTCACTTGTTACCAAAAATGGTGACTAGAATAAGTTTGCACAACGATAGCACGAGTGGAGGTGATATTTGGATGTAAGTCATATGAATCGATTTTCCTTTGACAAGTCACGGCCTCTCTCTGTCTACATTTATCTACTATAAGTTGCAAACGGATTCTTCCATAGGTTTATTTATCAGTTGAACCTCCGCAAGAGTGATTTGTCTATTGTAAATAATGTTGGGATTATTGTATGATTTTGATAACAACAAAACTTATCTTAAGACTCGATTTATGCTAATGATACTTCTAGTATAGAATGCTTGAAATATAAAAAGATATGCTTGAAATATGCATGCTCTGTTGGAAGTATCATTTATGAAAGCATATAAATCTTGATATAAGTCTAGAATGAAAATCATATTGATTTATATTAATTTCAACCTTGTTTGTCATGCCTTGGATCATATGTTAAAAGTACCTTAAAGAGATATCTTCTCGAATGAAAAAGAATGAGTACTTAAATGAGCTTATAAATATAAAATCATGATTTAAAGTACATATCTATGCTTTACAACTTATGCAAATTTCATATGGATCATTATTTTGTGATTTACAATGAAAAATATAATGAAAAATGTTAAGCTAACAATGTGGCAAAAGTGTAGAAATTTTCAAGTGCAAGTGTGCTGCTACAGTAATTTTGCTACAGTGTTGCTATAGTGTCAAACCAAGTGGAATTGTCTATAGAAACAAATGAAGTAGGATTGCTATAGTGACAGACGAAGTGGAATTGTTACAGTAGAAGACGAAGTGGATTGTCTAAAGTAGAAGACAAAGTAAAGCTTCAAATGAACTAACAGATGAAGTAATAGACGAAGTAGAAGACGAAGTAGCAAACGAACTGCTACAGTAATTAGCTACAGTAATTTCCTATAGCAACCTGCTCAGTAATCTATAGACAAAGTTTCGATCTATCAACAGACAAAATAATAGACTAAGTGCTACAGTGATCTACTATAGTAACTTGCTACAGTAACTCTGCTATAGTACCAATGGACAAACTTTTTAAGCAAGCAGATTTGTCTACTACTTACTTCAGATAAAGCAGTGCTATAATGATTTTGTACAATAACGTGTTATAGTAAAAATTTACCATTTTTAAATATTAAAAATTCAACACTCTGCAGCATATGGATTTTACAACAATATTCTTCCAAGTGGTCCATAACCTTTCTGGATGGTAAAAATAGACAATCCATTGAAGGGAAACAAAATGCTTGAAGGTTCTAAGTGCTAAACAAGAATCAAACATCAAGAACTCATTCAAATCTCTAAGAGAAGGACTGCGAATATTTATTCTAACCATCTGCCATATTTTAGAAAGTTTGATTTATAGAGATTTTGAAATAGGCTCAAAGATGTCAATCTAAATACTCTATTTGAAATCTCAAGAAATAATGAAAAGGCAGTGATTAAAAGAAGTTTAGAGAGTAAAATATATTTATCTAAAAATGAAGAAGCCTAAATTCGTCTAGAATCAACTATAGACAAAGTAGGAGATAGATAAACTCTGTCCAACTGGAAAGAGACTTTGTCTAATATTAACTTAGACAAATGCAATAAAGCACTGGTCAAAGTAGAGCAGTTGAATTTGTCAAAATTTATTGTCTTCTTTCCAAAATAATGAATCAAGTTACAATTGGAGCATTTCCTTGTTCGTCAGTTACCTGAACCAGCAATTCACCTTCTTCTATGTCAAAGTCGGCAATGCAGAATGGCTCTAAGCATAGGGAATTAACTAGAAGATGGCATTTTCAAATGGGAGATTATCATAATGGTCTTTTGCATTTATTTCTTGCTCATCTACTTTCATCTTTGCATTTAATGAAGATCATCTTCCTCCAACAGCAAAATTTTTAAGAGAGCTATTTAAAGAGAAAAGATGAGAGGATTCAAAGGTGGTGAAGGAATACTTTTCAAATGAGCTAAACCTTATGCAAATCCTTCCACTCACGGCCATAAGCTTAACCTTCAGTTATCTTTAATGAGCTTTAACCTTTTGATTATTATAGTCATTATCTCCACATTCTGGGAAAATATTTCTGTATTACATAGAGCTACTAAAGGATCACATCTTCCAGTGTGCTTCATTGTAACACTTTGTAAAGTGTATAAGTTTTCTAGTAAACTTAAAACTAGGGAGTTGGTGGTGATCTCTAGAAAACCATCAAGTTTGCTAGTAATTTTCGAAACCAGTGAGTTTCTTAGTAAGCTCTTAAAACTAGAAGAGTGCTGGGAGCACTATGTTTATAACCTCTGGAGCTAGAATTCGAAAGAGTGTTGGGACACTGTTTACGCCCCCTACAACTAGAATCTAGAAAGAGCATGATTGTATTTCCATTATATGGGATATAGTGAAACCCAAGGCATAATAAGTATGTGCTCTAGAAAGAGTGGATGTAGGGACTTGTACTACTATAATTGTGTGTGTGTGTTTATTTACTTGCTTTATCCTTCATGCACTTTACAATTTTATCATTCACTTTACATCGCACCATACACAAGCACAAAAGAAGGAAATTGTCTAACAGGGGTTAAGCAATGAATTTTTATATACCCAATTCACTCCTCCCCTCTTGGCTATAGCCATCCTAAGGGAACCAACAAGCAGTAGATGAACATTGAATAGCGTAGATGGAGTCAAACTGACTGATAGACAAATTCTGCTTTGTCTACCTAAATTCCTCCAGGAGATTTATCGATTGGTCGATCCTTCGTGCATGTGGTTTATCTATTGTAAATAATAGATGAACTCTGAGTAGCGCAGACGAAGTTGGACTGGTTAATTAATAAATTCTCCTTTGTCTATATGAATAGACAAAGTGTGATGTTATTCTTTTGTTCCCCATTTGTCTGTTGGAGGTGGTAGACGAAATTTGTTTTGTCTTACTCAAAAGATAAAGTGTAGTATTCATCTGATGTAAGCAATAGAAGAACTTTGCTCTGCTTTGTCTTGGATAGTGTACTTTGTACATCAAATAGGTTTGTCTGTTGTAAGTTGTAGACAAACATGCCTTTGTCTGTCGAAGCCCCTTTTAGTCCAAGTAGCTCTTTGTCTATTTAATTTTGTCTATGCTCACTGTGCAGCTTCTACTTCATATTCTACTTTATATGATGCTTTAACAGATGAACTTTTGATCTTCAGATGAAGTGGAGTTCCTTCTGCATTCTTTGAGCATTAAAAGGAGTTTGCATCTGGAACTTCTTGCTTTTTTCATTCTTGATTTGTCTATCTTAACTCGGCTTGAAGTTGCACTCCTTTGTCTGTTCATCTTGCCTTCTTATCCTTAGACAAATCTATTTTTCTAACTTTGATCAAACAAAGTTTTCTTCACTTTATGCATGACTGTCTAGGTGACGGTTCCTTCTTTCTTCCTTTATCTGAGTATTTGATGGAGCTTCTTCTTCTTTCTTTATCTCAGACAAATTTTGTTTGGTCAGTGTAGATGATTCGAATTTCTTAAACAATTTTATTCTCTCCGACCATGGCTTCGTCTTCAACTACTTCTTTCTTGCATTTTTTTGTGGAAGTTTCTCTTTGAGGTTAACAGACAACGCAAGTTCGTTGTAGCCCATCTCTGAAGCCTTGTTTTCTCACATTGCTTTTGTTCGTCAAAGCTTCTCTTAGATAATATAGCCTTTTCTTGTTACTTGTCTTTAAGATTTCTTTTTCTTCTTCCACAATCTTTATCAATTTAGCTCCTTCGAAATGAAGCATATAATTGTGGCAGTTTATTACGGATGATTGTGATCCTGAACTTAGAACATTTCTGCACTTGCTATGTCATTAACTTGACATTTTTCATTATAAATCAAAATACATTTATCCACATATAATATACCTAAGTTAGAGTATGGATAAATCATTTAAGCATAATTACTTTTTCATGTAAAGAATATCTTCTATGAAGAACACTTATCAAAATATATTAATTCCTACATGATTTTTACAAGTTGTAGACCATGGATAAATCACATATTGTATTTTGCAATGAAATCTTAAGTAAATATGTTGCTTAGTGTAATTTGACAAATTATCACATTAGCGCACTATAGAAGATGTATGCTTACATAATTAAACATTCACGATTATGCATACATTTCTCAATATTTTTTATTAAATTATGTATGTGATTGTTAATAATTTAAGAATACATAAGTTATATACAAGTTTTGTTATCATCAAAATTATCTATTGTAATACTGACAGGTTCTTCTATCTTCGAACTTGGTCTAAATTGGTCACACAATGTTCAAAAATAAGCTGCTATGTCCAAAATGGCATGAAGTCTGTCCAAAGCGTTGTCTTAAGCACTTCTTCTATCAAACTTGGGCATTAGTCTGATTGTCTTTGACAGCATCCCAAAATGCATTTAAAGTATCTTTTAAGCTTGATTGAAGCTAGATATATCCTTTAACTGAGAATTTGGCCTTGAATACTTGGTCATTGTATCTGAAACTTTTTAGAGCTTCGATCATGTGACTTTAATTGATGCTCTTCAGACTTACTGAGTTTCTTCATATATTGATTCTTTTCTACGTAATCTCAATTATGTCTCACTTCATCTAAAAAATCTTTTTCAAAGTTTTAATATCATTCTCTTTCTTTTAAGCATTTACATTTGCTTCCTTATAAGCTTGTGAATCTTGTTTTTGATATAATCTATGTTTGTGCTATGCACTTAACTGAAGTTATTTCCCTAAAAATGTTTTATACCTATCACTGTAATACTAGGGAACATAATCATCGATATCTTAATCATCCACTTATATGCTTTTACTCATCATTAAAACTTAGCTGGTTAAATATATTCATCATCAAAATCATTCCAAGTAAAGGAGGTTTGGATCAATTAGGTCAACAATAACATGTTTAAAGAAAATGTGAATTTGTCTTAACCAAAATATGTAGGAATGAGAAAACAGGGTAGAAATAACCTCAAACGACTTAAAAAATAAGATTGTTTCATATTATTCAAAAAACCTGCTTTATCAGCTCCATTGCATTAATGTTTAACCAAGTTACATAATCTAGCATCAATATTACAATCTATATGAAAACAAATCACAATAACATCCATTTAAATGCAAGAATTAAATACAATAGGATATTTAATAATGAAACAGGGACTTTTATGAGAAACATGATTGAATCCAAGGTAAACACCAAACAAATATAAGAAATAACTTGGGCATTATAGGATTTCCAGAAATTATGATATTTAAAACTTCAAAATAGTAGGATTTGAAAATTTTCTACCCCCAAATTTGGGAACCATAAATTTGGAGGTGACAATCTTGCCCAAACAAAGTTTTTCTATACACATTGATGTTTTGAGTGTGAAATAATATCAATAAGTAATTCCTTTTAACTTGCCCCAATCTTCGTGCAGCTAGATTTGTGAAGGCCAACACAAGGGAACCAATTTTCTAGTTAGGTCAAGACTTGATAAAAGGTTATGTAATGTTGACACTTATAAGTATAAAAAATGAAGTTTTTTTTTTGTTATAAGCCTAGCCTTATCTAATTATTTTCTTTGTACTTTTTTTATTGGGAAATAACAATATACTTTGTTTAAGTGAGAGTTCTTAAGTTGATAGGATTCAAACGAATTCTCACTTAGAATAAAGATTTTATACAATTGAACTAAATTAATGAGATACGAAAGATGATTAGGAGCATAGCGAACTTTTGATTTTGTACCTTATGTCATGTCATCATTATTTTAGTTTACCTTCTGCAGTAAAATCATTGTTCTATGTAGTAAGATGCTAGTAATAATTATGTGCATGTCTCTTATAGTTAATTGAAATCCAACCCATGACTTCCAAAATAATTATTGGCAACTTAAATAAAGGTAAAAATTTGAAAAGTGATAACTATGATATCTGGCATTGAAAAGTTTAGTACATTCTAGAGGAGTAGGAAGTACTTGAGACATTGAATAATACCATGAATGAACCTGAAAATGATAATACTGCTCAACATAGAAGAGATCACGAGGCTTTTACAGCTTGGAAGAAAATAAACAGTATTTCTCGCAATACATTACTGAATAATATGCAAGATGATCCCATATGTGAGTTTGAGCAATATATGATAGCTCAAGCCATGTGAGTTGCCCTAAAAGAAAATTTTGACAATACCTTTGCTGTCATAGTGAGGAAACTCACCATTAAGTTTGACACCTATAAGAAGTGCCAAAATCATAACATGAGGTAATATCTTAGGTGGATGTCAAACATGATCGGAGAACTTAAGTTAGTTGGACATACTCTCATAGATAAGCAATAGTTATAGATAGTAATTAGATCTCTTCTTGATAACTAAGAATATATGAAAGTCAACATGACACACAATAAGAATATCAAGACGTTTAATGGTATTGTTGCCATTTGGAGCTAGAAGATGAGCTATTTGAGGTTGCATGATCTTCAAGACAAGCTTATGTGTCTGATTCTAGTTTGCGTGGAGCTTTGGGCTTCAAGCATAAGAGGAACTAGAAGTTTTCCAAGAAAGAAAGTGGATATATGAAGGGCTTCCAGGAAGCTAAAAAGGTCCAACGCAAATGTGGAAAGTGCAACAAACAAAAGAATAAGGTTAAGTTGAAATGTTACAACCCTGGCAAGCAGGGTTACTTAACTCGTGAATTTAGTGAGCCAAAGAAGGTATCACCCATCCCTACTCTGCTTCTATTTATGTATCTAGCTTGGTAATGCTAGTTGAATCTTATCGTATGTAGATTATAGATTTAGGAGCAACGGACCATTTAGTTAGAGATCGAGGAGCATTCATGGAGTATCATTGGATTCCAACAAGGATGAGATGGTTATATCTAGGTAATTACACTAAAGTGGAGGTCAAAGAGATTGGAACATGAGCAAACTGGAGTTGTGTAGACGGACCCTATTCTTACATGATGTCTTTTATGCACCTGATATCCAAGGGAATTTGATCACTGTTATGTCTCTTCTTAGCCTATTTATTCATTAAAATTTTATGATAATCTCTTTGAATGTTTTTACAACAGTTGATATTGATTATAATTAGTTTATATCACATGATAGTTGCTTTTCTGTAATGCTTCTTCTAGTGATTTAAATCTAGATATAAATGTATGGCATACTAGATTGGGTCACATTAGGCAAGAAAGCATAAACAGACTAGCTAGAGAAAGCTTATTAGGTTCTTTTGCTAAAATTAACTTGCTCATCTATGAGCATTGTATGGCTAGAAATGCAATAAGAAAACCATTTAGCAAAACAACTAGAGCAGAGTTTCCATGAAAGTTAATCCATTCAGACTTTTATGGTCTAATGAATGTGAGAGGGAGGCATGGTGCCCATATTTTATCACATATATAAATGATTATATGTGATTTGGTCATATTTTTTTGATCTCTCATAAGTCAGAAACAATTAGTATTTTAGACATCACATGAGTATGGTTGAAAATCAATTAAACTGTATAATCAAAGCTTTGAGAATTAACTGTGAACACAAATATTTATCTACATAGTTCAAATATTTTTATGATGAGAAGGGTATTGTCAAATAACTGATAGTTCCTAGAACTCTGTAACGGAATGGTATTACAAAGAGAAGAAATAAGACCCTATTAGACATGGTTAGATCTGTGATGCTATGGGCAAATCTACCCATATCATATAATGAGGAGATGCATTATTGATTGCAGCTTATATACTTAACCGTGTGTCTTCTAAATCAATAGTCTCCACACCTTATGATATGAGGATAGGAAAAAAGCCTTATGTAAGTGATCTACAACCTTGGGGGTCAGCTACTTATGTCCATAATCCCTTTAATAAGAATGACAGGTCAAGGCTAAAAGAAATATATCTTTATAAAATATTAAGAACACCCCATTCATTGGTGAGCATGAGAATAGAAGTATGACTAAGTTGGAATCACAAGATGTCACATCCTTAGAAAATGATTTCCTAATAGGAGTGGGGTTGAAAAAGATATTCTTTTCTATAAAATGAAAATTCTTGAAGGAAATCATGCTCCTAATTAGTCAAACAAACATGAAGAGGATTGCCTCAACCTCTTGAACCAAGTGGGAGTGATGCACCTTAACGATGTCAACCTCATAGAAGTAATCATACAAGTATCCTACATTGTCATTTTAATATTATGAGGAAACTTTTATTGTTACTCTAGATAATGATCACGAGCCCAACTTAGTGATTGAGGCTCTCTCATGCCCAATTAAGGTAGAATGGCGAAGAGTAATGGAAGAAGAAATGGAGTATGAGAACAAATTAAGTTTGGGACTTAGTTGATCTTTCATTTGGGCATAAAGCCATTAGAAACATATGAGTTCTCAAGATTAAATACAGAGCTGATGGATCTATTCAAAGATATAAGGCTCGCCTAATGGAGAATGGTTATACCCAATAGAAGGGTATAGACTGTGAGGAAATCTTTTCTCCAGTTAAGAGATTTACCTCTATTCGTCTCATTCTTGCAAACGTTGCACATTTGGATTTAGAATTACATCAGATGGATGTTTAGATTGCATTTCTCAATGGAAAACTAGATGAAGAAAACTACATGAAATAACTTTAATAGAAGAAGGCCAAGAGCACAGAGTTTACAAGCTCTAATGACCTATTTATTGCTTAAATAACCATTCAGATAGCGGCATCTATGATTTTATTGAGTGATATTTTATTATGGGTTTATAAGATTGATGAATACTACTGTGTTTATATTAAATGTTCTAGAGATAAGTTTGTAATTTTATCTCTAAATGTGAATGATATCCTCCTTACAAGAAATGAAATGGGATTTATTGTAACTATTAAAGAATAGTTATCTTTTAATTTTGACAGGAAGGACATAGGTGATACAACCTTCATACTCGGAGTTAAAATTAAAAGGGATCATTAAAAAAAAATACTAAGTCCTTCTCAAGAACCGTATATCAATAAGATCCTTGAATAATTCAATACACAAAGTTGCAAACCCAATGACAATCTTATAGCAAAAGGTGAAGGCTTAAGCTTTGAAATGTCCTAAGACAACCATAGAAAGCGATGAAATGAGAAATGTCCCCTATGCTAGTATTGTTGGCAGATTGATGTACGCTATGATGTGTACTTGCCCTAATTCTTTTATGTTGTAGGTTTAGCCAGCCAATATTAGCCAAATCTTGGATGAGGTCATTAGAAGGTTGTTAAGAAGATTTTCAGATATCTTAAACACAGATTATTCAATATGTTACCAGGGATGTGGTTTGCACCTAGAAGGTTATCCAAATGCTGATAGGGGAGGAGATCTAAATGAGTGCAAATCGATATTAGGTTATGCGTACTTGCTAAAAAATGGCACCATCTCATGTAGCAACAAAAAGCAAACTTATATAGCACTATCTATGATGGAAGCTAAATTCGTAATATGTTCAGCTACAGTAAAAGAAGCAGTTTGGTTAAGAAAGTTCTTAAAATATTTGGGAATAACTAAAGATATATCTAAGTTTGTATCTAAAAGATCCCAAATACCATTATAGAACAAAGGACATTGGCATTAAATATCATTTTGTTAGACACATTATGGTGAAGAAAGAAGTCAATCCAAATTACATATCTATGCATCAAATGTTTGTTAATCCATTCATAAAACTAGTTCCTGAAGATATATTTATGTCACATTTTAGATCTCTAAGCCTATGTAAATTATAGTTTATCACTTATTGATGAATATTTTTTATTCATCTTTCCACAGGAGCATGTTAGAATAGTAAGCATACATAGTATAAAAGTATGTCAAATAGATTGAGATTGGTCATTTAACATAGGTAATCACCTCTAGCATTCAAGGGATGAGAAGAGATAAGACTATTTAAGCGGGAAAATATTCTATGTGAACAAGAAATGTTGTGTAAATAAAAAGCTTAAAGATATTTGTAACCTTGATATAAGATTAAGATGAAGCCATAATGAGTAGCAATGATGGTTGAAATGGGTTTCCTTACATCCCATTCAATCTTTGAAAAGTTAGATATGAGATTTTGGTGATGCCTAGGGGACGAGAACTTGGAGAACTTAGGTTAGGTGCTTGGTAGCAATTGAACTAAGATTTGTAAGATATTGTAGAGTTTAGACATACACTCCATTTAAGTGAGTTACTCTATCATAGCACGTATTTTATATTGTGTGTGCTAGGTGACCAATAGGTGACCAATAAAGAAACTAAGTTAAGTATGCAAATATCTGTCTCCACATTATGTAAGTCTTTTAGGTAGAATGAGTCTCATATCATGCCCTATGTGACTTTTAATTATATCTTGAGATTATAGTTTAATATTTGCTATCTTAGCATGTTTCCTATAGTCGTGAATGATTTAACTCTATGAAGCATGTTTATGAAAGTAGTTAGTCTATGGTTGAAAGGAATATAGGGAAAGGAAGACCTTATGTATTACATCTGTTGGATGTATTCACAATCCACCAATATGTCACTATAAGAGCTGATATAATTGTCATTACAGGGCAAAAATGCACATATTTAAGTATAGCCTTTAAGGGATTAGGTACACTTGAACTAATTAAACAAAATGAGTTTGGGGCATAGTGAGTCAATTTTGTTTTAAGGGTTGTAGTACTATGCATCCCTAACAGGTGCATAGCCCAAAGCTCCCAAGTGTAGGTACCCTCACAAGTCGTACAAGCTATTTGTTTATATAAATGATTTTGAATTGAAAAATACTAAGGCTTTATACCTCAATAAGATGATTGGAAAATCCATCATGTGTGAGTAGGAGATGCTAGTGTGCACCCATAATGCACAAATGTGGATATGGGTGTGTGTGTGTGTGCGTGTGCGTGCAAACATGGGAACATGCGTGCAAACTGCACGCGCACTTCCACATCACTTTAACTTCCCCACTCTAACATCTGGTAGCCTTATTACATAAATAAGAATGCAGACAGATAAAAGTTTAAGCAATTAACTGCTTTAGAAATTTCCACTCTCTCATTTTAAAATCCAAAGGCATTTAGAGTGGTGAGAAACTATGTGATTTCCATTTTTGCAATTTCATGCTCAATCAGCAATTCGAGTAGCAAAATCTAAAAAGAAGACAAGTTCAAACCACAGTCAACTTTGTCCTCTTCTATTTTTGACTAAAATGTAAAATGTATGTAGTTTATAATTTTTTCATCATATAAAAATGAGAAAAAAAGTGAGAGATTATGGTGGGAAAGGTATTCGGCGTTTAGTAAGAGGGTGTTTGCAAAATTAGGGTTTCAAATGAGAGGGAAGAAACAATGGTCATTATGCTGTGGCTAATAAAAAAAATCCAAGCTTGGATAGGTATGGCAGGAAATGTAAGAGCATTCACACAAGAATGATTCAAAGCCACACCATATCCAAATCAACCAACCAAAAACCAATACAAGTAGTATTGAAAATCAAGGGATCAAGAGAACAGTGGGGTTTTGTTGATCCATTAACCCAACATATAGGTGCTACAATTATAGTGGTTGGAAAAAAGAGGGCTCCAATCCTCTTTCATTCTTGCCATAATTCAAATTCTTCTTTGGATAATCCCTTGAAGTTTTGTAGTGGTAAAAAATAGTTATCAATAACACTTGGGTTAGTTTGTGCTATTGAGCAAGGTGACACATAGAAGATGATCTGATACAACAAACAAACAAACCAACATTAAACAAAATTAAAATAAGATGAAAAAGGATACAGACCTTCTAATGATAGTGAGAAGGGGAGAAGTGGTGGAGCCGATAATGGTTAGGGTTTTAGCGGAAGAAGAATTTGGGAAATTTGAAAAATTTTTAACAAGTTAGGATGAAACCCTTATAATATAAGTGTATTTGTAATTTATGTTAAAATATTTAAGTATATTAATTAATTTTTAAATAAATGTGACATATTCATAATATTAATTAAATAACATGGATATATTTTTAAAAAATCCAAAATTTAATATGAAAATTTAATTATTTTCATTTTGAATTACATCAATTTTAACAATAATAAAGGGGAAAAAAGGCCCCTTATGATATTTTAGTCATTTAAAAAAGTCCACCCTATATTTTAATATCATGCATGAGAGTAGTCAATGGAGAGCCACATTAGTGACATGTGACAAGAGATGAATAAAATCTCAAAGGTGCATCTGAAAATGTGGAAAAATTACAAAAAGAAGGATGCAAACAGGTAAAAGTTTAAGAAATTAAACACTATCAACATTTCCTCTCTCCCATTTTAAAATCCTAAAGCATTCAGAGTTGTGAGAAATTCTATTTTTGAGATTTCATGCTTGATCATCAATTCAAGTAGTAGAATTTAAGAAGAAGACAAGTTCAAATCATAGTCGACTATTGTGTCTTGATGACAACAAAATTTGTTTAAAAAGACTTGAATCAGAAGTTAATGAAGGTTGCTAAGATTTTGAATTTCAAAGAAAGATTCAGAGTTTCGAAATTCACCTTCAGAAGTTTTGAAATTGTTGCAATTCAAAATAAAGTGCCAAGTTATAGTAAAACTGTTACATTATTTGCTGAAGTAACCTTTAGAGGGACGGCCAGACCTTCAGAGGGTCTAAAGCACTGTCTTCCCGAGTGCTATAGTAACTTCTACAGTAATTGCAATAGTAACTTTCAGAGGGATGGCTTGACCTTTAGAAGGTCTGAACTCATAACTTCAGGATTCAGAACTCATTGTCTTCTCATGGGCTACAATGAACCGCTAAAGTAACTTTCAGCGGACGCTCCAGAGGAATGCCCTGACCTTCAAAAGTTCTGAAAGACTTGCTGTTTTAACATTCAAAAATCAACATGACAAGACAATGACTAGTTTTCAATGGTTATCTTCCAAATACTCAAAAGCCACTTCGAAATTTATAAATAGAAGGTCCATTGAGGAAGAAATTTATAAATAGAAGGTCCATTGAGGAAGAAATTTATAAATAAAAGGTCCATTGAGGAAGAAATTTATAAATAAAAGGTCCATTGAGGAAGAAAAGGAGATGCTAGAGGGTTATAAAGATAAACATGAATCAAACACAAGCATCTATTTAAGTTTCCCAAGTGCATTCACTCCAACAAGCTACCAAGATCAAAAAACTTCAAAGCTACATCATTTTCAATTCAAAGGAGTTTGAATAACTATCATGTGTTTACTGTTTTATTCAATTTGATTGAGCTTTAACTATATATACATTTTAGCATAGTTGGAGACACTTTCTTATACACTTTGTACTTCTCAGGTTGAGTTGTTGGTGAACTAAGAAAACCAGATTGTTTGAGTTTGTTGGTAAGCTCTTGAGAAACCAACATTCTAAAGTTCTTGGTAAGCTTAATGAAACCAATTGTATGAGTTCTTCAAAATCTTGGGAACCAAGGAGGTGTGATTCCACATGGTTATAATGAAAACTAAGGTTGGGGAAACCGTGGAGAGAGGAGTAGGTGCCAAGGGGGAAAAAACTACTAAAATTCCTCGTGTTCTTATTCTCTGTGTGCTTATGTGCTTCCACTGTATTCAATTTTTTACACTTGCACATTCCATTTGTTTTCCTAATCTTGTTTGGTCACTTATTTTGCCAGACACACTGCATTTTGGGCGTAACATCGACTTCATACACATCTATGTTTGGCTAAACTCAAAAAGGTACTCAGTTTATAATTTTTTTGTTAGATACAAATGAGAAAGAGAGAGAGAGAGAGAGAGAGAGAGAGAGATTTTGGTAGGATAGGTATTTGGCATTTGGTAAGAGGGAGTTTGCAAAATTAGTGTTTCAAATGAGAAAAAAGAAACAATGTTAGCTAGGTTATGGCCAATAAAAAGAAAATCCAAGATTGGCTGGGTAGGGTGAAAAACGGAAGTGCATTCACACAAGAATGATTCAAAGCTACACTTATCCAAACCAACCAACCAAAAACCAATACAAGTAGTTGTGAAAATAAAGGGATCAAATGAATAGTGGGGTTTTGTTGATCCATTAAACCAACATATAAGTGCTACCATCCTAGTGGTTAGATAAAAGAAGACTATAATCCTCTCTCATTCGTATCTTAATTCCAATTATTCATCAGATAATCCCTTAAAATTCTGCAGTTGTAAAAAATAAGTAGTAGTGACACTTCGGTTTGTTTGTGTTAAGCTTACTGTATATGATTTTGATAAATTTTTATGACAAGAAAACTTGTTTATGACTTGACCTATGCTAATGATGACTTTAGGAAGCATGAAATGAAGAGAAATATGCTCATTATTGCAATATTTTGAATGCAAGCATATTACATAAATTGTTTTAAAGAATGAAGAATTTGTTATAATCAATAGTGCATTAACCTTGTTTATTATATGTTGGATCATGGATATATATGTGCTTAATTGAGTTATCACTTTAAGCTTTCATTGAAAAACATAATATGTGATTTATCTATGTTCTACAACTTGTGAAAATCATGTGTGGCTAAACATATTTTGATAAGTGTACTTCATTGAAGATATTCTTTACATAAAAAAGAAATTGTGCTTAAATTATTTATCCATACAATAACTTATGTGTATTAGATATGGATAAATGTATTTTGATTTAAGGTGAATAATGTCCAAGTTTCACAAATGGCAAAGTACAAAAATGTTGAGTGCAAGACAAGTGCAAAAATGTTGAGTGCAAGACCGCAGCCACTTAGGGATACCGCTTGTCATCCTTAGATGAAGTACTTCATTTGAAGAAGATGCCTGCCAGTTCACCTACTGCCCACTCATACCGCCTATACCGCAGTCACTTGGCACAGCCACCTACGGTATCACCTACGAGTGGACAGCAAGATGCATTTGGGAGTTTTCTAAGAAAATGAACGTAGCCACTTGGACATATTGCTTGCCATATCGCCTTGCGCACAGCCAATTGTCCTAGCTGCCTGCCAATACCGCCTGCCGACCTCCAACGTTCAAAAATCCAAATGTTATAGGCCTCAAATTAATTCTCACTTGTTCTAATGGTCATATTTTTGAAGTTCTATTTAAGGGAAAGCTAAGGGATGATTCAAGGTTGAAGAAGAAAGGGGACTGAGCTTGAAACCTCCCGCAAATCTTTGCATTCCTAGTCCAAGAGCTTTAAACTTCAAATATCATTTAAGAGCTTCATTTTTCTGTATCCATTCAAGGCCTACTTCTTCCATAATAGTCACTTAAAGACCAAGTCCTCCCAAAGATCATCAAGGAGCTCGACGGTTCTAAGTGTCAAAGGCGAATCAACTAATAGGAAACCCATTCAAGTCTTCCAAGTGCTGCCAAGATCAAAGAGCTTCAACGCCACATCAACACTACATCAAAAGGATTTCGAAATCGCTATAGTGTGTTTATCGTATTATCATTTATTTTTGTGCTTTAACTATGTGTACTTTTCAGCCTAGACAGAGGCATATAATTGTATATAAAATACCTATAAAGGTAGAGTTCTGGTTAGCTCATGAAACCAAAGATATGCCCCTTGGAGCTAGAATCCAAAAGAGTATTGGGAGCACTAGTTATGCCCCCTGGTGCTAGAATCTAAAAGAGGGTAAGGAGCACTATGTTTATGCCCCCTAGAGCTTGAATCTAAAAGCGTGCTGGGAGTACTACTTGCATTTCTACTATTAATATAGTGGAACCCAAGACACAAGGAGAGTGTGGGCTTGAAAGAGTGGATGTAGGGACAGGGCAACTGAACCAATATAAAAATCTTATTGTTTGTGTGTTTGATTGCTTTACTCTTTGTGCATTTTATTACTTTATCATTCATCTTATATTACACAACATACAAGCATGAAAAGAAGGGAAATTGATTTCACAGGGGTTAAGGAATAATTTTTATAAACTTAATTCACCCCTCCCCTCTGGGGTACAGTCATCCTATGATAACCAACAAGTGGTTTTAGAGTGAGCTAGATAAACAATTCTAGATATCCGCATGGCTAACCCAATAGTTTCATCCTCTGTGTTCTTAAAAGTATATTTCACTCCCAACCTCTATACTTTAATGTAAGGAGCTTTACTCGATGGAAGAGGAGTTTGGAAACATATCTTATTACCACTAACCTTCAATTATGGAAATTATTTTTGTTGGCATAAGTGAGGATGAAGTGAGAAGTAAGGTAAGAGAATATCAAAGCTATAAATGCCCTACTGTGTGCTTTCTACCTCACCATTTGCAAATATGTCTTTACTTGTAAAAATGCAAGAGAAATGATAGATAAGTCAAAAACATCTTCTAAGGGGCAAACAGATTCGCACTTAAGTTTACTAATTCATCTATTGAGATTGATTGAATTGCAGGAACTAAGAAAGAAGAAAAGAAAATTTATCAAGCTCCTTCAAGAGACAAATGACTTTTCAATACAAGATGAAGGAAAATGCATTTAAAGAAGTCAGAAGCTAAGGTAAATATAGGTATGAAAATTCAAACCCAATATCTCTTGTACTCTTTTATTATACTTAGTACATTTATTTATTTGTTTCTAATAAAGCTTTATTTGTGCATGAATAAAAGTTTAGAGTTTAGCCTAAAATAGAAGAACTTAAAATCTTTAAACTTATGACACAAAACTAAAACAATGAAATGAATTCCAGAAATAAATAGGAATGAAAAAATAGTATATTATGTGTTTATGAAAGGACATTAAATGAAGAACTATGCTTAAAATGATTAAAAATGTTTTTAATGAAAAATAGTTAATCCAGCATATTGAAATTTTAAAATCTTAAATAAAACAAATTCTCACCTTCATAATACAAATCATAAGCATGCTGGTACAAAGAACTTAATACTAGATATAATTGAAACAGAATGCATTCATCTTAATTAACAACCATTACAAAATTAGATTCAACTATTAAAAAACTTAATTCAATATATATTGAAGGTAGCAAAATCTAAATGAAACAATCATAAACTGAAATAAAGAAAATCTTTATATAAATAATCCAGGATTTGCTTAAAAAATAATAACGTTCATAACATTTTGCTGAACAGTCTAATCTCTATGCATACCACTTTGTGCTAAATAGAAACTTGCACTGATTAATTTGATACACAAAGGTTATATCTATTTGATTATGCTAATAAAGAAAAAGTACAAGAACTCTCAAAGTATAAACAACTTGAATGTGGCTTCATCTGAAATTTTGGACAAACCGAAAGATAGAAGTAAAATTCAAAAATAGATACTTTGTCTAAAACTAACTTTAGATAAACTCAAAGACAAAGCAAACCCTTCATCCGTTAAACTAAAGTTCATCTCAGACAAATGCAGAGCAACAGGGAGTTCGTTTGATCTAAGTAAGCTACAAATGAATAGCTTACTTTGTCTATGTACATGAGAAGCTATTTTCATCTGCATCTCTACAATTTGTCTATAACTTATTAGTCCTTAACTGGATGGTAGCTTAAGAGAGGGGCTGAATTAAACTTTTAAAAATTTTGGCCAATAACTTAAGATATGTGCTTAAAATAAAATGAAGAATTGCTTGTAGCATATACACATAGAATTTTTATAGTTGTTTGGCCCTTCTTAGGTTCCTACCCTACTTCTTTGAGTCAATCTCCTTTAACGAACTCAGGTTCCACTATAACACTTGTTGGTTTTACAAGCTCAATAATAACTTACTAGTTTTCTAAGTTCACCAGAAACTCCTACATGTTGGTTTTCAAGCTTACCAACTAACTTACTAGTTTTTCAAAGCTAACCAGAAACTTTTACAAACAGTTAATTTCACAGAGCTTACCAACTAATTCTTGGTTTTTCAGAATGGAATGTACAATAATGATGCCTCTTATTTAGGCTAACATGTACAAAAGCTAAAGCTTAATTGAAAGAACAAAGTAAGCAATGAAATCATATTCAAACTCCTTTTGAAGTTGATGTAGATCTGATATTGAAGATTCTGAATGCTTTGGCAGTGACATGGTAGCTCGAGTTGATTGATGGAAAGTTGTGAATGCTCTTCTCTTAATCAACAAAATGATTTTCAGTGTAATCTCTCAATTATTGATAAGTATTTTCTTAATCCTCTTTACATAGAATTTAAAATTTTAGCTGTTGTAACTTTTAGCACCATTTTCAAACTAGTTAGGCAGGTTTGGTGATGACTTATGCAAGCAGTCAGAGTTTGGAAATTCTAAGTACGTCCTTAGAACTTCTATGCTTTGATTTATACTTCAACAAAACTTCTGAGATGGTTCTACAGAACTTCTATGGTAAGTAAATTTTTAGCAGTTTCCTCCTCAGAATTTTTGTCCATTATCTTATTCTTTAATGATCATCTTTGAGTCTTTTGAAGAAATTCTAAGTATCTTTTGGCTTGCTTATGTAGCTTAGATTTTGCTTTTGTATAACTTCATTGAATTACATTGACTTAACCATACTTGTAATAAGACTTCTATCTTGATTCTTTATAATGTGTCACAATTTCTGCACTGCTTCTGTGCATCGTGACAGGTTCTGCATTACTTTTATGTAGGGCTATGATGCTTCTATCTAGCATGATGTCTCTTCTGAGCTTGTTTCTCTGTAATGTGTCACCATTTTGCATTTCTTCCATGTGATAATGCTTCTTCATTTCTTCTATGTGTCATTATAATACTTCTGTTTTGCTTCTGATTAGTGTGACAGTGTTCTGCATTGCTTCTATACAGCTTGATAGAATTTTGTATTGCTTATGTATAATATGATGGTGCTTCTACGTTACTTTTGTGCAATTAGAGAAATGATATGAATATCTGGAGTGTCTTCTGGGTTGATTCTGCATGTTGTGACAGTACTTCTGTATTCCTTCTGTGCATCATATCCATGTTCTGTTTGACTTCTGTGTAGCATTGAATTTCTTCTGGCATGCTTTTGTACAACTGACTTGTCTTCTATTTTTCTTTTGATGTTTGATATTACTTCATTTTGATTCTAAAGAAGTTTTGAGATGCTTCTAGCTTAGTTTTGAGTTACATCTGGTAACTTCTGAGTGCTTTTGAGTTATGCATTTTATTTTCAAAACACTTTTGCATTACTTCTAATTAACTTCTGATCTCTCATGTTAGGCCTTTAAGCAAGTTTCGAATTGTTTTTAGTGACTTTTGAAGGTCATATTATTTGAGCATTCCTTTATTACTTTCCTTAATCTATTTTGATATTAATACTATAACACTTCGAAAGTAATTTGTTAGTACCTTAATTCTTTACCCATTTATTTGTTCATCATCAAAACTAAATTGTTTAGTCTCATTTATCATCAAAATATGCTTACTAAAGGGGTTAGACTTAACATAACTAAGTGAAAATACTTTGGAGACTTGAATGGGTTTCTTGTTGGTTGATTCAGCTTTGTCATTTAGAACTTTCAAACTCCTTGATGATCCTTTGGGAGAATTGGATATTTGAGTAACTCCTTGTAGCACATAAGATCTCCCTTGGATATATTGAAGAAGTAGGCCTTGAATGGATAAACAAAATGAAGCTTTTGAATGATATTTGAAGGTTAAAGCTCTTGGCCTAGGAATGCAAAGATTTGTGGAAGGTGTTAGGCTTAATCCCTTTTCCTTCTTCAACTCCTTCCCCCTTTTGAAAAGTCCAAGCATAAAAATCTGACCATTAGAGAAGATGGGTTCCATTGAATGCTGAGAATAGAGGTAGATAAGGAGCATTAATGTAGAAGAACATCGAGGTTTTCTCCCATTGGAATTCATTATTTTCTGATTGGCTCTTAATCTGTTGGAAAGTCTGCAACCTCATTCTTGACAGAAAAGGAGACGATTGCACCAAAGTGGAAAGCTTTTTGCAAAGCGTTAAATCTTTGACACATTTGAAAACAATAATTTTTTACTATAGTAAATTACTGTAGTAGATTACTATAGCTCCGTTTTGTCTAGAGTAAGTAGTAGATGAATATTTATCTATTGTTTACTGTAACAAATCACTATAACACTTCACCGCTTTGTCTCTTACTTCGTCTGCTGATGAGCTTTGTCTGTTGAACTGTAACAGAGTTATTATAGCGCCGGTACTATAGCAGATTACTGTAGCAAATCACCATAGCACTTCGTCTGTTATTTGTCTACTATGTCGTCTGCTGGTTACTGTAGTAGTTTATTGTAGTAATTCATCGGTTGTTTCGCCTGATGGTTATTATAGTAAATTATTGTAGCAATTCACTTGCTGCTTCGTCTGATTCTTCTGCTTTGTCTGCTAGTTACTATATCAAATTACTGTAGCCTTTCCACTTCATCTGTTACTGTAGCAAAAATGTAGCATTTTACTGTAGCAAAATTACTGCAGTAGCGAACCTGCACTTAGAAATTTCTGCACTTTTGCTTTATTGTTAGCTTGACATTTTTTATCATATTTTTCATTGTAAATCACAATATAATTATTCATTTAAAATTTGCATAAGTTGTAAAGCATAAATATGTACTTTAAAATCATGATTTTGTATCTATGAGCTCATTCAAAAACTCATACTTTGTCATTCAAAAATATAATTTTTTAAGGCACACTAGTATATGGTCCAAGGCATGATAAACAAGGCTAAAAATAATATGGACCAAGATAATTTCGCTTCTACACTTATATATGCCTGCACGAACGATATTCCAACAAAGCAAGCATAATTCAAGCATATATTTCTGCATTTTAAGCTTTCTATACTAGAAGCATCAAGTCTTAAGACAAGTTTTGTTGTCATCAAAATCATACAATAACCCCAACAATTATCACTTTAAGCTTTCATTGAAAAATACGATATGTAATTTATCCATATTCTACAACTTGTGAAAATCATGTGTGGGTAAATATATTTTGATAAGTGTACGTCATAGAAAATATTCCATATATGAAAAAGAAATTGTACTTAAATGATTTATCTATACTCTAACTTATTTATATTATATGTGAATAAATGTATTTTAATTTATGGTGAATAATATCCAAGTTTCACAAATGACAAAGTGCAGAAATATTGAGTGCGGACAAGTGCAAAAATGATGAGTGCAAGACTGCAGCTACCTGCGGATACCGCTTGCCATCCTTAGACGAAGTACTTCATTTGAAGAAGCCATTGGCCAGTTCACCTACCGCCCGCCTATATTCGCCTGTGCTGCAATCACCTGGCATAGCTTCTTGCAGTATCACTAGCGAGTGGACAGTAATATGAGTTTAGGAGTTTTCTCAGAAGATGGCTACAGCCACTTGGACATACCGTTTGCCATATAGCCTCGCATACAGCCGATTATCATAGCCGCCTGCCAATATCACCTGCCAACCTCAAACATTCGAAAATCCGAATATTGCAGGCCTCGAAATTGCTTCCCGCTCTTTCTAATGATCATATTTTTGAAGTTTTATTTAAGGGGAAGCTAAGGGATGATTCAAGGTTAAAGAAGAAAGGAGATTGAGTTTTAAACCTTCGACAAATTTTTGCATCCCTAGGCCAAGAGCTTTAGACTTCAAATATTATTCAAGAGCTTCATTTTTCTGTATCAATTCAAGCCTTACTTCTTCCATATATCTAAGAGAGATCTTGTGTACTACAAAGAGTCACTCAAAGACCAAGTCCTCCCAAAGATCGTCAAGCAGCTTGAGGGTTCTAAGTATCAAAGGCGAATCAACTAATAGGAAAATCATTCAAGTCCTCAAAGTATTGCCAAGATTAAAGAGCTTCAATGCCACATCAACACTATATCCTAAGGAGTTCGAAATCACTATAATGTGCTTATTATATTATCATTTATTTTGTGCTTTAACTATATGTACTTATCAGCCTAGATAGAGGCATATAATTGTACACAAAATACCTGTGAAAGTAGAGTTTCTGGTTAACTCGTGAAACCAGAGTTCCCTGGAGCTAGAATCAAGAAGAGTAATGAGAGTACTAGTTATGCCCCCTGGTACTGGAATCCAAAAGAGTGTTAGGAGCACTATGTTTATACCTCATAGAGCTTGAATCTAGAAGAGTATTGGGAGCACTACTTGTATTTCTACTATTGGATATAGTTGAACCCAAGACACAAGGAGAGTGTACTCTTGGAAGAGTGGATGTAGGGATGGGATGACCAAACCACTATAAAAATCTTTTCATTTGTGTTTTTGATTACTTTATTCTTTATGCATTTTATTGCTTTATCATTTATATCATATTGTATAGAACATAAGCATGAAAAGGAGGGAAATTGATTTCACATGGGTTAAGGATTAATTTTTATAAACCCAATTTACCCCTCCCTTCTTGAGTATAGTCATCCTATGGGAACTAACAGTTTGTGCTATTAAGCAAGGTGACAAAAAAGATGATCCAACACAATAAACTAACAAACCAATATTAAAAAAAATTAAAATTAGATGACAAAGGATAAAAACCCTCTAAAGATAGTGAAAATGGGAGAAGTGGTGGAGTTACTAATGGTAAGGGTTTTAGGGGAAGAAGAATATGGGAAATTGGAAATTTTTTTTAACAAGTTCGGATGGAACTCTTATAGTATGAGTGTATTTGTAATTTATTTCAAATAATATAAGTAAATTAATATTTTTCAAATAAATGTAATATGGTTGTAATATTAATTAAATATTATGGATATATTTTTAAAAAATTTAAAAAATTAATATTAAAATTTAACTATTTTCATTTTGAATTACATCACTTTTAACAATGATAAAGGGAGAAAAAGGGCCCTTGTAATATTTTAGTCATTTAAAAAAGTCAACCCTATATTTTAATCTCATGCAGAATAGTACTCAAATAGAGTGCCACATTAGTGGCATGTGGCAAGAGATGATTATAATCTTAAGGGTACATTTGAGAACATGAAAAAGAAGATAGAAAAGAAAATATGGAAAAGTGAAGAAAGAGAGAGAAAGTGATTAATATAATAAAAATAAAAATTAAAAATAAAATAGAAAAAGTAAAAAATAGTTGATTTTTATATATAAAAATGTAAAATAATGACAATAAATATAAACAATAATATACAAAAGTAGAATTATTAGTAATTAAAATCAGAAATCATATTAAAATGTGTGTAAAAGGGTTAGAAAATAGGTAAAAAGTTTTCATTCCTTTTTTTCTAATCACTACTAAGTACACTTGAAAGGTATACTAAAATTATGTTGCCCAAGTGCGAACCTAGTTCACTTTTATCCAAATTTTTTAAATTTTCTTAGTTTTTATGATATAAAAACAATGTTATAGGCCTAAAATATCATTTTAAATATAATATTAAAAAGTTTTTCTATTTAAGTACACTTAATAAAATAAAAGGAAAAATTTTAATAAATTATTTTTTATTTAGATAAACCGTAACTTATAATTAAATTTTCCCATTAGTTTGCCCAGGTGACAAAAATACTAATCGGCTTGGATTATTTAAATATAGTCGGGGCGACACCACTCCGAAAATTACACGTGGACAGAATTTTCTTAGCGATGGTTGCTGCTGGCATCATGGAAAATCCCATGACACGCGGCATTCCAGCGTCGGGTTACGCATGCTAAAACTGCAAAACACGTCGCAGGATTTTCACAGGCTTTCATCCCATAGGCAAATGCTCTCGCCCCGCATCGTTCGCATCCCTGCAGAAACTGAAAACTCCGCCATCTTTCCCGCGACTCCTCGCTTACTTTCTACCCACGAAATTTTCCGTTCTCATTTTCATCAATTATTCCTCATAATATTTCGATCTTCCTGATAGGCTGACACTGACAATGTGTCGATTTTCAACTTCCACCCAGATCGGATGTCAAAGAACGGAGCTGATGGACAAGCGGCAGGCGCTATCTGTCTTCGGAATCTGAACAGTCTATAATCCAATACTCACCATGTTTGAGGCATACGTGAGGATCTTCTCCCCTTTCAAGTTTTCCATTTCTTGCAAAGAATTTGAAGAATTCATCTACGTAAGTTTTTCATTGAGCGACAAATATTGCCAAGGGCGTATTGAATCCCTGAGAGGGGTTGTCTTGTATAATATACATGGATCCAATGGGTGTATTTCCTACCTATTCATCACAAAAATTCAATTTTAATTTCATAAATATTTCATTGGCTAGTGGAATTTTCGGTCACTGGATTACCCGCTTAAGTCACTACCAGGGAGTGATCGTAAGCAAGGAAGGGCAGGAACCGATAACTATTTTGGTTTGTTGTAATGCATCTTGTGGTAATAGCCCTCGGTACAAATTCATCTCATGAAACGTGGTTGCTTACTAACTGAAAATTGAACTCCTACAAGCATACGCCTGGCCTTTGGTATAAATGTGGATAACTTTTAATCGTACACGCCATCTTCGGCATGATCTACCTCCGTTCAGGTTTTCTCGTTGAGTGGGTAAGTTACGTGCCGTGTTGCCGGAATGTAACTTTTTTAGAGGGGCCACTTCACTGGCTACTCTGGGCTAGTGAACCCCATGCTATGCTGAAAGCCTGCCAACTACAACTCTTTCCTGCTTGTTCTCTGTCGAAATTCAGTCCTCATGAAAACACTGCTCCTACAACTCTTTCCTGATTGTTCTCTGTCAAGACTCAGTCCCTCATGTCTCCTTGGCAATTTCACTTAGTAAATCATACAACTCTGGGTTCCACTGACTTTGAAAAGAATGAATTGGATGGGTGCCTGGGAATCATTTATATAGAGAATATGATTGAACATTGAGAAAAATCTCCATCTTATTGAACATGGCCTAGAGGAACCAGGAAATACACTGCTTTTGATCCTGTTCGTGTAGGTTCATGTACAGACTTATGCTCAATAATCCCTGACAACATTCTCCCTAATGAGTTTCAGCTTTTACTGAAGAGATGCAAGATATTACAGCCCAGTGAGCGAATCAGTAATTTCACTTTTTGTGGGTGAACAGGCAAGAAACGGGTTATAGGCCTGTTTCAATTCTCTAAGTCTTAGGAAACTGTTAAAGAATCTTTCTGAACTTTACTGGGAAGTAAGGAACCTACTAGTTTGATACGGCCTGAGAGTTTCATCCTTGAAGGGCATGTGACAATGAACAATTAAATCAACATAGGCACCACTAAGGCACAAAAAATGCTATCCTTACTTAAGTATCACTTCACAGGCATGCAACTGTGCTATGTTCATGATCTACTGAGGCTAGGCTTCTAAGCTATATAGTCCAGATTGCATGCTGCATAGCGCAGCTGTTTTAATGCTACATGCATATAACACAAATTTGCTGGTTTTATTCAGATGATCTAACATGAGGCATGGATCTCTCAGATCATCAGATGGACTGAGGTAACAAACAAATATATTGGGAGGAAGGGATGTTAAGAGTGCCTGATCAATTATGTAGTGAACTGACAAAACAAATCTGGGTCAAAGATCCCTATGGATTAAACATTCTTACAAAACTTCCATCTAGGGACTAATTCACGTGTCAAAATATTCCAAGATATCAGCTTTATGTCCAGCTGAGATTTATCTTAACTGTTTTGTTTACATGTGAATATTGTATTCATTGTCAGCATGTCTTAGTTCTGTTCATGTTCATTAATCCTGCTTTGCATTTTGTTATCATAAACAGCATAACACTGAGTATGTTACATATAATTGGTTCATTTTAAAATTTAGACTTCTAATTATTAATTTTTTAATAAAATTGTGCTTTAACATTGAAAGATATCTTTTCTGATTAGATGGATAGCTCTGGCAGTAGAGTTTTGAACATTGCCCTGGCTGTTGCATCTAGTTGATTTCCCCATTGAAAACTTTTGTATAAAAGTGATTGCTGGACCAAATAACTTGTTGCAGGTTCTATATTTGCTTCGAAAGTATTTGGGAGAATATGTCCAAGGCCTCTCTACAGAAGCTCTAAGAGTTAGTGTTTGGAAAGGTTTGTATCAATGTTTGTAATAACCAAGAGTGCAATTTTTGACTTTTCTTGCATCTTTTTAATTTACTTGCAGTTGTAATCATCATCAAATGTTGTTTCCTAACTAGTTCAGGCTAGCTACGTAGATTTTATTGTGCCACTCCCATTAGTATTAAGCCATATGCTCAGTAAACCTAGTTATTTTCATATTTTTCCGAATACCTTCGATAATGTTCTTTTTGGCCTTTCTCTTGCTCAATCATGGCCTACTATTTGGATGAACTTACTCCTACCTGGTGTAGTTCTTGATCTCTGTTGCATATAATCAAACTACCTAAATTTATCTTTCCTTGTCTTATTACCTGTTAATTGTACCTTTAAAATTATCTTCGAGAACTTTTTCTTTTAAATTAAACAATTTTAGTTTTATGGCATGTCCATCTCAACATCTTCATCTTCGCTATCCTTATTTAATGGATATGTTGTTTTTTGACTCCGTAACATTTCACGCCATAAAACATACCTAGTCTTATAACTGTCCTACAAGATTTTCATTGTAATTTAATTAATGTTTGGTGATCATGTAATATTCCTAAAGAACAATGTCCTTGTTTTCTATGTAGCTTGAATTCTGTCATCAATGTCTTTATCAAGTTCTCCACTTTTCTAAGTATTGATCTCTTGTAATATCTCTACTCATAAATTATTGATCCTAGTTATTTAAAATGGTCACTTTATAGTATATTTGGCCCACAATTTTTACTAACTCATCAATATTTATATTGTTCTTGAAGTTTACTTTATATACTCAATTGTAGTTAAATTAATTCTATAACCATCAGATTCTAAAGTTTCTTGCCATCATCTAGCTTTAAATTTACACCTTTTTTTGAGGTCTCGATTATCCAAACTATGTTATAAAAAGACAACATATGCCAAAGCACTTTTTTTTGCTGTTGTCGCATAAACTTATCCATGGCCAAAGTTAAAAGACGAGCACTTATCATCATTATTTTTATTATAGTTATGCAAGAACTCCAATAAGTGTACTAAAAATGTCATATGCAAAGCTAAACATAAGGCTTATGATAATTTTTATAATAAATTAGAGGTCAGATAAAGTGAGAAATATACTTGAGTCCAGCTAATTTAAGAGAAAAAAAGAGTAAAGACTTAGTTCATGATAGATGCATGAAAAAGAAGATCGTAGGAGTCTTCATAACAGATGATAAATTAAGCAAAGGTGGAAAAATGATTTTTATACTTTATTAAATGAAACCCATTAAAAGTATAAAATTAGATAAAAATATAAATATAAAAAATCAAAATGTTGCTTATTTTCTTAGAATTAGAGCATTTGAAGAGAGAGAAGCGTTAAGAAAAATGAGAATAGGATTGAGTTATTGAAGCTAATCAGTGATACAAGTTTAAATAGATTGAATTTTTTATATGCAATAATAAGTTTGAAGAGAATGCCAAATGAATGGAGAAAAAAGTGTTGTGGAGCCAATTTATAAGAATAAATGCAATATTCAAAATTAAATATTTTTATTTTTTTAAAATAGGTATTTCCTAAAGCTAGATCATATGTTATGGCGAATTTGAAAATCTCATCAATAAGTTCATTGGGTAAAACCAAATCCTCTATGAATCCTATCACAGTCCTTAGTTTCTATCTCTATATGTCTATAAGATTTTCCTGCTATGAATATCTTTTTTTAGTTTCGAATCCTTTCTGTTAAACTATCCATGTTATTTCAAAAATTATTTCCTTATTCTATCGTTTAATTCTATCCTTGGCATATCGGTACTAATGACATTAATATCTCCCTACAAGATAAGTTTTTATTAATATAATATTTCCATTTTATTAATATCCATAACTTTTTATTTTAAGTTGTTTTTCTGGTGGTGTCTCTATACCATTTCTTTTATCATCATTCTCCATATATCATAATTTCTATCCATCAATTTCTTTAGCCTTTGTTCCTACTTAGTCTCGTAGAGGTGGACTATGTTGATTTTTTTTCTTTTCATAATATCAACTAACTTCATACTGTTTTTGAGAAAGAGTTCTTATGTTTCATAAATAAAATGAACCATATATTTTTGGGCTAACATTTCTACTCACGTCTGCCCATGACAATGCTGGAACCTTTGCCTACTTTTCACCTCAATTGGAAGCAGCACTTGGTTTCTAGGGAATACCCTAGCCAAGCCTTGCTCCTCTCTCACTACATGTGTGGGCCAATTAAATGCGTTACTTACAAGGAATGCTCTAGTCTTAGTAACTTGAAATGTCATTTTGGAATTTATTGAATAAGATGTGTGAAAAGAATTAAAGTGAGTTGCCAACCTAATATGCCACCCCTCATCCTCTATCCAGGCTTAGAAATGGCAATGGCATTAAAATTCCTGCAGGGGCAGATTTCTCTTAGTTATTTAAGATGCATGATACTGTTTCTAGGTGATGGGAGTTGGTATGTATATAACTTCCAGTGAAAGTAGGGGAATATTATGTTTACCTAAGATATAAGAGGAAATGCAATGGTGACAATAGGAATGAAAATGATGCCAGCAAAGTAAAGGATCAGTGCAACAAAAATAGCAGGTAGAGTTGATAATGGAAAATGTAAGATTAATTTTAGAAAAGATAGGATTGAATCATTGACTAAGGTAGGCAAATGGGGGAGGGAAATAAATTTTCCACTCCTCTTTACACCTATCCAAATTCCAAACATCTCCTAAGGTCCATAATAAATTCCATAAGAGTTAAGATCTTTTTCCTTCTCCCAAAAATTTAAACTATAATTTAATCAAACATGAGTTTATGGGGCCATGATTTATGGTTGATGGATACTGTCCTGATTGCAAATAAGCCACAATTTGGGACACTTGATAGGTTATTTAAACTGCAGTTTTTACATTTTGAATAACATTAGCTGATACTGCAAAGGAATTTAGCTTTGGCAGTCATATGGTGCAAGAAAAGAACCGGATGGACTAATGTTGGCCAAAGTTCAATGATATGGTTCAACATATGGCTGAATTAGAAGAAAATGCTATGGTAGAAAAGATGGTAAAGATGGGTGTAAAGATGTGATGTGAGAATTTAAGAATGAGAACATCATAGTGCATGGGAATATTTCTGAACGTTATGAGATATATACATATTGTGATTTATGCTATGTTGTGACAGTAATTCTTTGCACATTGTAATAAGCAAGAAACTAAGAAATTGTTGAACTTTTTGCTCATATTCGTCATTTTAAGTTTATTAAGGTGGTTGCAAAAGCCCTTTCTGGCCTAGTTTACCGAAACCTATGTTCATTTTAAATTTCAATTTATCTTTCATAATCGTTTTGCAAGACATTTTTCCCCCACTCATTGGTCTTTGTCACTTTTGTAGGAGATGTTGTTCTCAAAGACTTGCATCTCAAGGCAGAAGCATTAAATTCACTTAATCTTCCAGTCACTGTCAATGCCGGTTTTGTTGGTGCAATAACCCTGAAGGTATTTTTTCTATCAACTCCATGCCAACTAGAAACTAGAAATAACACTGCAGTTTGTAAACTTTTATTTCTAAAATATTGTTAAATTCCTTATTTTGAGTTATTCGTCCTAGGCCTTTACTTGGGTATAATACTGTCTTAATCATTTTAGTGAGTATTTGCATGGACAGCAAATTTCCCCATGATGTGACGTATGCTGATGGAGAACATGATAAGACGTTTCTTTAGGCACAAAGTTGTCATTAAGGTTTAATTAATTTTACGTATATTTAGAATTTATGGACATTTAGTTATTAAATTTGGGATTTGATATAGACATCAATAAATAAATTATCGATAAACTTGATGGATGGTTTAGATCATTATTTTTATTATTTAATTTAGATTTTTATTTCTAGTCATTTATATTAGAATTTTATGTTCCGTATGATTCTCTCTATGAACATAATATTGTATTAGGGTTGAGACAATCCTGTTCAATTCAATTGTTTGATTATTGAAATTCATGTTCCCCTTTTCTTCAAGTCCTTTCTTTTTCTTCTAAAATTTTTTCTCCTTATTCAATAATTTCTTCTTTTCATTCCCCTTCCGAGGGTCTACTTCTTTCTTTCAAAGTCATTCCAATCCCATTCTTTACCAGATCATTCTTGTTTACATGCACTATTACCACCATTTTCATCATCTTCGATCACTTTAACTTTGTAAACTACTTTCTGCTGTTTGTTTTTCATAAGGATTTGGTCAATTCGTGTTTCTAATTAGCCAACATTTTGCTTATTTGCAAAATTCTTACATGCGTGACCAAGATTCTCTTGATCGATTTTATCGTCGATAAAAGCCTTTTGTGGGTTCACTGATAAAAAGATAAAGTAAAAAACGATATTCATGTTGTTTCCAATTTATTGGTAATTTATTGCAGACAATATTGATATTATCAGAATTTCTTGATTTTGTCAGTGATAATATTAATTTTATCAATGGAAATATCCATTTTATCTGCAAAGATCCCTAAATTGAATTTTTTCCAAATTGTTTGTAATTGGTTTACTAATATATATTATCAGTAGTTTATATTATCGATTTTTCCTAAAATAGATAACGAGAATAATTTCTTAATTATTTTTTATTATAAATTATTTTTTTGAAATTAATTTTTCACAAAAACATCTGTTTATGTCTCATTATGGTAAAGTTGGGGGGTTTTTAAGAATGCAAATAACGGCGTAAGAGAATATGGTTGAATTTTTTTAATGGTGTATTTAATAAATAAATAATAATAATTAAATAATCAAAGGTATTAAGTACTCATCACATTTGGAGTGTTTTTATGCATTTGATGAATGTTAAAAATTGCAAATGCCTATAAAAGTTCATGTGTCAATTAGAAAGTTTATCGTGAATTTATATGCATGTCCATGTCTCAATCAATTTTAGCTTTATAGTTTTTCTGAGTTCTAAATGCGTATTTATATTTGTTTTAATTTATCTGGAGCTTTTTATATGCTTTTCTATTATATATGTATATTATTTTAAAAATAAATTTTCTGGATAAAAACAATATTATCTCCAATAAATATGATCTTATTTTATTCCCAAGGAACCAATAAATATGATATTAGTGATAAGGCGAACACCGTGTATGACTTGAGTTTATGATCCTATCTTCCACATGCAATCAGCACATGGCTATCAAACACAAAATTGAAAAGGTGGGCACTAACAATGAAAAAATTGGTGCCTTCCTTGTGACCTGGTTTCCATCGCTAATGCATGCTATGCACCATGGGATAATTAAGAATGTCTTCATTGCTTTTATGTATAGATCTGTGAATGCTTTCTTAGATGATCATTAATATCTTATTGCTCTCAATTTAACAAATCTACAACAATTTGATTCATCAAATGTTGAATTGCCATAATATGTAAGCATTCTATTGCTCCAGCATGGGACCTATATTCTTGTAATGGTGAACATGATTGAATATATTTATATTAGGCACAAGCATACACATTAGGGTTTTTTTTTTGTATTTTATTTTGAAACATTTAAGTTGAAATTTTATATTATAAGGATTATTTTATTATGTTTTCTTTAGGTATTTATTTTCAATGTTTAGCTCATGTATTTCTGTAAATAGGATAGAATTTATTAGGGTTTCCATTTTAGTTGAAGTATTGTTGAATATAACTTTTCCTCTCTCTTGCTTTGTGTTTCTTTTCCTCTCAAGTTATCTTCAAATTTGTTTTCTCCTAATTCTCTGCTACTTCTGCTTCTTCTCTAATATTCTATTCTTACTTTTCTTTCTTCTTTTTTTTTCCTTTTTAGGGGTCTTTCATATTTCTTCCAATTTTATTTCCTTTCTGGTTTTACAATAATTTGGTATCATGGAATTCATGTTCTACACCAGCATGTCTCCGTTTGTTGTCTACAACAATTCATTGGCAGTGTTATTTGGATATAATAATAGTGTAGTTCCATTTTATGGGACATTGGAGTCACAAATCTACACTTTAATATTTTATGTACTCACATGTGGCATAGGTGCAGCCTTTAGAAAAGGCAAATTGCACGTACATCTATCTCACTATCAGAATATCAAAATGTCTTTTTATAACTTGCATGGTGTTGTGCATGTGTACCTGGATGGCATGGACTGTTTAAGAACCAAAAAACGAGGCTATGGCTTCTTCCATTGGAATGATCAAGAGGCCTCCTTAGGGGGATTGATAGAAAGTAGAACATGTTACCTGCCCTTGGGAATGGATATTCAAAAAATACAAAAAAAAATATTGGCAAATTTGGAGATACGTCTATAATAATGGATAATTATCAATAATATATTACATTCTGGCTAAATTTTTTTTAACCAAATTATCAAAGATATTATTGGGCAACTTATTACGAGAAGGAATTAAAGACACTCTCGACACACAAGCAACTTTCTTTGCCTCTTTTCCTCCTTAGGGGCTTGATTGGGAACTTGGATTTGGTTGGAATGAAATTTAATTACCTTGAAAATTTCATTTTTCAAGGGTTATTGGAATGCAATTCAATTCCTTGAAAAATTCTACTTCCCAATCGTTGATTTGACTTGTACCTTCCATACTCTACCTTTCGTCATTTTTACTTATATTTTCAATAATTACCCCCTATTTGTTTTAAACTTATTTACTTTAGGGCTGAAAATATCATTTATATTGATAACATCATTTCCTTTCCATTTAATTCCAATCCGATCAAATTTGAGTTGCAAATCATGCCCTAAGATATGCATGCAATATGATATACTTGCAATATTGAAACTTAAATGTGTTAACATGTAATATCATCAAACTTCACAGTTATGCCTATGTATTACGTGCAATGTTGTTAAGAATAATTATGGTTAACATAGTTTTGTTTAATTAGGTGTAATTAGGAAATTTAACTAAAATTGATAAATTGTGCCGATATAATTTGATTAGACTAATATTTGCAGATACATGGGTAATTTTATGGAAATAAATTAAATAGATTGGTTATTTATTTATTAGGGCAATTATTTAATGGGTAATTAGGTAGTGTACTTGAGTACATGTACTCTTCATATAAGCATTTAGATGAAATTTTATTGCTTGGATAAATCTTACAATTTTCGAAAGTAGGAAAGAGAAACAGTTGCAATTCACGTAGATAAACTCCTAAGCCTCCATGCGGCTTAAACATGGTGTACTTGTATACACTAACTAATTTCTGTTATTTAATAGTGAAGAATTAATTACTGTTATGCTTTTTTCATATTTCATATTTTATATTCACGTGTTAGAGTTTGTAGTTTCGCTAAAAGGGAAATTTCACTAGGTACAGAAATAGAAAATTTCATTAATTTCAGAGAAATTATTAATAATTTCGTCGAAGTATTTGGCTAAAGTACTACAAATTATAAAAAATAGAGAAAAATTAGAAAATTTTCAATGAAAGTTTAGAATATACAATGATAAATATAAATATGCATTTAGAATAAAAATAATGTTTTAAATGTCAACATATAAGAAGTAATCAAAGCATACTAATGTCACATTTACCTGATAAAAATAATTTCTAACCTAAAGAAGTTACTAAAGGCATTTTTGTATTGCATAAGGTTTTTATGAAACATATAACTACATTAATATTAAAACATTACTGAAAAATTAAATTTAGTTATAACAATAATAATTTTCAAAAACCAAATATCAACTATTTAAATGTTTAACAAACATGTATTCACCTTTTAATGTGTATCTTCAAAAATAATTACAAGGAAAACTAATTCACTATTTTTACTCACCGAAAAATATTAGTAATTTATTTTAGTAAATTGATTTTCTAAAAAATATATTAACTATCTGTTTTGTCTGAAACATCATCTTATGGTAAAAATTCTTTCAAAAAAATTGAAAAACCTTACAAAATTCTAGCTAAAAAGGTATAAAAAATATGTTTTAGAACAAACATTCTTTAAAAATATGGAAAAAAAAGTAAAAAGTGGCTAGATCTACAAATGAAATTAAAAAAAAGAGGTAGAAACATGTTATTTTTTAAATGGAAAAAAGATAAAAATACAAAAATAGACTAGATCTAAAAAATTAAAAAATGTATTTTTTTGACCTCTTTAAACACGCTAGATATGCAGGAAAAAAAGGAAGTTGATTTGAAATTGGAAATCACAAAGGAAAGAAGCGAAGAAAAAGTTAATTTCGTAATCACCACCACATTGACCCTTCTTCTCTAACCGAAAATGCTTTTTGTTGCTGGGAACCACTTCAAATCGAGTCAGAATACATTTTTTAAGCAAGATGTGTGGGATTTTAACTTTAAAAATGGGATTTCAGTAAATTCTAAGCTTTAACATATAAATTCTAACTTGCTGCAAAATCATAGTACGTAGTTTCAAAAATGGATTTTGAAGGTTCTATGTTGGGTTTCAAACTGCGTGCAGTGGTTCTAATGGGGTAAAATAGCTGATAGATGGGTTTTTGTTCATTTGTTAGCAATTCGAAATTATTGTGAAATTTTGATGAAATCTCGATATTTTTGGCAAAATATTCATTTTATCTCGAGATTAAGGATAAAATATCTTAATCTCAAAATTTTCTCCTAAACAGCGACTTTAGAATTTTTCCTCATTAAAAACATCTTGCCAAAAAGCAAGAACGATGATTTCGGCGATATTTTTGATTTGACAAACATTGCTTTTGATTGCTACATTTTTCGTATCTTTATATATATTACTCGTTAAATAGTGGCATTTAAATAATGTTTTTATTTTAGCGATAAAGTTTGACAACAAATAAATTTTATCCTCAATATAAGTGATATTATCAATAACCAAAGCTAGTGATAAATCCACAATTAGTGATACGGCAAACACAGGTAGAAGATTCTCTAAAGTGGTTCTTCATAGAATTAATGACGTTTTACAGTAGTCATTTGCAATTGTCGTTGATGTAGGCCTTTTCTAAAATTTTGTTTCGTAATAATTGGCTAACTAATTTTCATTATAAATGCCTGCAGTTCTTGTATTCTTCGGTTGCAACTTGATGATCTGAGATTTGGTTTGTTGTTAATAACTTTAATTCTGGAGTTTTCTATTGTAGGTTCCATGGAAAAGTCTAGGCAAAGAACCTGTAATTGTTCTAATCGACCGTGTATTTGTTCTAGCTCATCCCGCACCCGATGGGCAGACTCTCAAGGTAAGAAGTCTCAAATCCATAAGAATTTTGAGTCAGATTTTTCTTCTTTGCTTTGTTTTGTTTTCTGTATCGGTATCTGTTTGATCTGATATTGCAATTGTCCTTCTTTGCACTAGGAGGAGGATAAAGAAAAACTTTTTGAAGCCAAGCTTCAACAAATTGAGGTACCACAAATCTTTGATGAGCAATTTTGTGTCATTTCTAGTGTTATCCTGTTTTCTTCAGTCTGTATTTGCACAATGTGGTACCATAATGTTTTAGCTATGTGGTAATGCTTCTCTAAAAGGCAATTTAAAGTTTTAAACCTTGGACAACTTGCATGGGCATGCATATCTACTACCTGAACTAGTAGAATGTGATTGTGCTGCAACCATATTGCTTTTAGGTTTCACGTGAGTGTTTTGTCATGGAACGAATTGTAGTAGACCTGCTATGTGCCACCTGTTCATGTGTCCTGTAGTAGACTGATCCTTCCTGAGCACATTTCTTGCAAATATTTTTTCCCTGATCTGGAAAGCTTGTAATGAAAAAAGAGAAGAATGCACAATTACCAAGCAGCTACGTCCTCATCTACATAAACAATTTCGGGGCAAGTTACTGGCTCTTTTTTAACAAATGCAAACCTGACTCAGTTTCTGCTCAAACTTGAGCTTGAAACTAAAGGTTGCCAATCAAGTTTAATTCATCTTAACCCTAGCTTGAGCTTGAGAAGCCTGTCCTTAATCAAGATCAAGATTGATGTTGACCAAGATCCAGCTTTTGTTTGCTTGTGATGAACTCAAGCATAGCAAAGTTCGAGTCAGCTTAGCACAATTATACTCAGGGTGCAGTAGCTTTTGTAAAATTATAATATACAGGAGTATGACTTCTCCCCTTTGAGATATCAAATAGATGTCAATCGAAAAAAACAAATTCAATGGTTCAATTGAAGGTAACAAATTAGGTGAGTAAAGTTGATTGCAGAGGACATTAGTTATCAATATACCAGTGTGTGGTTAATTCAATCAGCTGCATGCATCCTTTTGTACGTTACAACATTTCTTACGATGTCTTTTTAAGTTCATTAAACACCTTGAGCAAAAGTGTTAGTCTGGCTGAAACCCTCATATAATTCTTGTCCTTTATTTGGTTTTGGATGCTGCAAATAGCAGTATGCTCTCACAGTCAAGGTAAAACTTTTAAAGCTGATAGTAATGATTCATGTTCGTCTACCTTAATCACTGATGAATATGGATGACTAACATTCCATCTGCCATTTTCTGTACAGAATTCAATATTTACCTGGTTTATAAGATCTTCCTGAATTCTTACAGCTTATATTTATGGATGCTAATTTTCCCTGCAGGACTAATCCTCTTCCCATTGCTTCTTATTCTAAGTAAATCTTTGTCCATGCAGGAGGTGGAGGCAGCAACCCTTGAAGCAAAGTCAAAGAAATCAAAGATTGGAAACGTGTGCATTTGTGTCTATTAACTCTTTTGATTATCCTACTCATTTGCTGGATCTAAAATTTTTCTGTGAGCAAAATATTGCTTTTAGATGTTTCATTTGTAGAAATTTTGTAACTATATGACTTCAAATTTTTCTGTTTTTAATCATTACACTTGATGTGGGATTATTTTTAGAGTTAGATAAGGCTGAACCGTCTAGGAATTTATATCTGACATAATGGTATGCCTATTTACTGATTGACAGTTGGTGATATTGTTGCTAAAAATTTGCCTCTCTTCCTGAACAAGTCTATTGATAAGACTCATTATTTTACACTCACAAACACACACAAACACGCATGCACACTCCTTCGACAACACATCTTGCTAGTTCTTTAATAGCAATGCAAATAAATCATGACTAAAGAAGTAGGTGGAGAAAAGAGGAAGAAGAAGAAAAACAAGAGAGGATGGGTATAGGGGATCTAAGAAGAGTTGGGAGGGGCAAAGAAGAAGAAAAACGAGGGAGGATGGGGATGGGGAAAAAAGGTATGTAAGAACTACCATTGTTCACAAAACAGCGTTATTTTGCAAAATTTTAGAAACTCTATGCCTGATTTGTAAATTTCAGAAATTAGGGACCTTTTGCAAATTTCAGAAATTTATTTCGAATAAATTTTTGGAAACTCTATGCTAGATGAACAAGGTTGCAAATATTCCAACAGCCTAGGAACTTTATCCTTTTAGACCAAGGATTTAATATCAAAATCAGAAATCAGAGGCTGCTAACTGTAAAAATCCCAAAAATCCCTTTTAGTGGATATTGTTTCTTCCCCATTTGGCAAGAGTGTTTCAGCCCACTGACTTCTCTGATGATGCTGCACGTTGAAGTGAGGCCGACGGAGGTAAATATGAAGGTTTCTTGTGAATAGCAGACAATGGATGTCCCTCCACTTCCTCTTTTTGTGTCCTTCTTTTGCGGCAATAATGGTAGGTGTTTGAGTGATCAAGGACAGCAACCCTTCGTGCCATGGTTGCTGGATCTGTTGCAGACAATGGCAACAAAGAGCTTCCAGTGCTATATTATTGCTGCAATAGAGGAGAAGACTGGACTGAAGGAGTTTTTGCCACATTGTCTCAAGACTGCTGTCACTAAGGCTGTTGACAGCATATGCTGAGAAAGACTGCTGTCAATGCTGCTTGGAGAGACGGTTGTTTCAATTAGTGTTTCGGTTGCTGCAATTAGTGTTTGTAACAGATTTGGCGGCAACATTCACACAACCTGCTGATTGGGAATTGCGGTTTTTTGTGCATGGAATGGCAAACTGAGGATCATAGCTGGAGAAGATTTGCTGTCAGGTTTTACCAGTAGTGGAAATATCCATGGTTTTTCTTTGACACCAAATTGATGTAGCACAAGAGGGAGGAGAATTTAGAAGAAAGAGGAAGGATCTCCTCAAAGGGATAAGAAGGGGGGAAAGGGAAGAAGAATAGGGAATTAGGGAATTGAGGGAGAAGTAGAAGAATAAAAGAGGGACTTTTGGAGAACTGTATGCACTTGTATTCAATTGATAATCATTAGTTGTGTCTTACACTTGAACCATGTCTCCTTATTTATAGGAGATAATAGAAATTCCTAACACATTTAATCTTAATGGGTTGTGGATTACTTAGATTTTAAGTAAACTCTAAGTAAAAGCAATAATCTAAACTAATCTAAACCAATTTCAAATAAAGCAATTAAATCCTAAATTCCTAAATAAAATAATTAACTATCTAAAATCCTAGTAAAACTTGCCTAAAATATTCAATAATAAAAAAACCCTAAATTCTACAAAGTAGCCTTTATTGCTCATATTACATTCTTCATCACTTGGTTTTCATGAACGCATTTGGGGTGTCTTTGGATAGTGATAAATGTAAATGTAAGGCAGCAAAAATGAATTATTGATGCTTTTTTATATAGTTGTAAATATAAAAGGAAATGTAAATGATGAAAGAAGGATAGGGGTTGATATTTGCCACAACATGAATACAGATTAAGTGGATGCAGGGTGATGATCAAAATAAAGTTAACTATGAAGAAAAAAACGATGATTGATACTCTGTGTCTTGAATGCATTTGGGGCATATTTGGATAGTGGTAAATGTTGATATAAATGTAGAAGGAAATTTAAATGATGGCAATAGGCTGGGGGGGTTGATATTTGCCTCAAACTGAATACAGATAAAACAGATGCAGGGTGTTGATGAAAATATAGGTAACCATGAAGAAAAAATGCGGTTGCTAGATATTGGTAAATATCACATCAATTAAATGTCAGCAGAGAAATGCCTTCTACATTTACATTTACACTGCTTCCCCAAGCACAAGCAAACATTACTCTGCTTTCAGTATCTTTTTAAGGTCTCTATTTGGATGTCAAAACTTTGCTGTTGGTCACTGAGGGTCCAAAAGACCAAACATTCAAAAACCTTCAGAAAGTCCAAACATCTGATTCTGGTTTGAAGAAATTTCTTCTAATTTTAGAAACCACATTAGGATTAACTGTGAAGTTGTTGTCCTTGTCTTTTGCCATTTCAATGTGTCCACCTTCTTTGGGAATGGTGGCCAAAATTAATTTTCGCTTATTTGATTCATAGTAGAAACAATTGCTTAAATTTACCTTCCAGAAACCCCCTGGGTATCTAACCATCATGAGAAGGATCCCCTAGAAATTTGTTGTGTGGACATTGCTGTATTAAATCAATTGTTATACACTTATACCTAAAATATTTCTGTTTGCCAGTTCCATGCTCCAATAACATGATGCTTTGTTTACCTAGGATTCTTTTTTCAGTCTTGTAAGCATATTCATCTACCATTAGCTTTTTTCAATAAAGTTCCATTTTCTTTGGTCTTTAATCCATTTCTGTAGCGAATTATAAGAATGGCCCTTTTATTGTCTTCAAATTCTGAATGTCAGGTACCCCATTATCTTCCTCATTGTAAATCTCCTCGTTTATGTAATAAAATTTCTTCTCGTATCTTGCTTCTCCACAAGAAGTTCCTTTGGATTGTTTAGTTCTAAATATAAGAATACCTGGACATTTTGAGAGCGGCGTAAAATATGTTCGTTGGAGACAGCCGCCTTGGTTACACTTTTGTCTGAAATAGAAAAATGCTTCCTTTTCCGCATGGACTTTTGTTTTTCTATTTTCTCGGATATAAAATCCAGAATCCTTTTTGGAGGGTTTTTTCTACCAAATTTCAGATTAAGTGAGCCCCTCATCCTTCCATCCAGAGTTTCTGATTTCCTCATTCAAACTATTTGTTCAGATTTGCCATCTTTTTTCTTTCTATATTTGTTTTTTGAATGGTGCAACTGTTGTTGAGATTTAAAATTATGCTTTCTGCCTCCTTTTTTAATATTGTTTTCAATAGACTCTTTGTTTCTGTTGTTTGTCTGAAGACCAAGTTTCCCAAATGATTTAATATCATTTACTGTGTTGGATTTGTGATCATATTCTGGTTGATCCTGTGAGTTTAATGGATAGTGATATGAATTTAATATTTTGTCTTCTTGATTGGGTGGGCTGGTTGTTTTGCAGCCATCTGGTGGAAATTCATGGCTAAGTTCTCTAGTTGGAACTGTTATTGGCAATCTCAAAATTACCATCAGCAATGTCCATATCAGATATGAGGATGCTATTAGGTCTGAAAACTAGTGCCTTTTGGTATTATGTTTCCATTGCATTACTAAGGTTTCTTCTGGAAGTGTTTTGATTGTATTGTGTTTTCCTTTCAGCAATCCAGGACATCCCTTTTGCTGTGGAGTCACTTTAGCAAAGCTTGCTGCTGTGACAACAGATGAGCAGGGTAATGAGACCTTCGATACCAGTGGTGCACTGGATAAGTTGTGTAAGGTTAGCTCCACCTCTTCTCAGTCTGTGACAAAATGTCCAAGAAAGGGCTACTATGGTTAATGATTCTTGTTGTATTCACTGTTTCACATGTTTCAGAATATTCTCTGCTGTGTATTACTTATGCCATCAGAGGTGTTTTAGTTCACTAAGAAGGACAAACATCTACTCCATAGATGTACTCATGTGGGTGTGACTGTGGCAAAGATTGGTTGCAGCAAATAACAGTGTTCAATCCAGTGTATGCATTATCGATTATCGTCAATAGTATTGTTTCTATGCCTGGTCAATGCAATAATGAAAGGGAAAACGATATTATATGGGTTTCCCTGATTTATCAATAATATATTGTGCATTATAAAATTTTAATTATCATGCGTTTTTCAATTTATTGCAAGATAATATTGATTTTATCATTGAAGCATCGATGATAAAATCAAGTTGGAGACAAAGCTCCCCATTCAGAAGCTGCTTGTGTTGCTGCCACCCTTCGTTTTGTTTTTTTTTTTTTTTCTTTTTTTTGCTTTGAAAGAAATTTTCCTGGCACTGGTACGTTAGATTCGAAATTTCCATTTATGATTTGGAGGGAAAAAATTTATTTCTCAAGATCAAAATGACTTTTTAGAGTCGGATGTCCAATGTGCTGTAATGGTAAAAAAAATTTGTTAAACTTATTGTTGTTTTTTCTTTTCGAAATTACTCTTGTAATTTATGTAATGCATTATCGCGTTGTTTTATACATATTTAAACAGCCTACCATAATAGATTTAGGGATTTTTCTCAATTTTGAGGATGAACATGCAATTTGGGGAAAAATCCCAAGTCATGTGCTTCAACCTAAATTAGTTGAAATTTTTGTTTGGTAATAGAATTATGATGAGAGCTCTAACAAAATACATTGATTCTCACTCTGGACTTTTGATTTTTTGTATATTTGAAAAATTTAAGAATTTCGGGATTGTTAAATTGATTTTCTTTGCCAAAGGTATGTTTAAACATGGTAAAAATAACATAATGGAGTGTTTTGAGTATGGATTAACAACCATATAGATTTTGAATATTTTAAAAATTACTTAATTAAAAATTTTTAAAAATTTAGAATGTGTTATTTAAAAAGTTTCATAGGAAATTTCTTAATTTTTCCTTTTTTAATGTTTTTTCTATTTTACTGATAAAGTTCCTGATAAAAAATGATATTATTACTGATAAAGTTTCTGATAAAAAACAATATTATCTCTTACAATTACAACAATAATATCTTTTTTCTAGGCCACTAATAAATAGGTATTTATTGATATTAAGAACAATGGTTATGTCTTTATATTTTAGTTAAATGGATTCATTCCTCTGTTTTGAAGTACCAATTCTTTCTTTCTTTCTTTAGTCTGTCCGAAAGTCCTAAGTTTTTGGTGCCATGCTTCTGCATGCTTCATTCCCTTTCCAATGCTGCTCACTTACCTTCATTAGTAGAATATGAAAGGTAATAATTTTTTGTTTATCCCATGTTTGCTGCCTGTTATTTTGTCAAAAGTGTGTCCAGTAATGAAAACAGAATTCATAAGTTATGGAGCTTGCTAAGCCTTTAAATCTGGAATCACGGGTAAATTGATACTGCTGCATGAGTATTGTCTCAAAGTTTACAGTCGTGCCATCAGAGAGCATGTCAATTTGCAACCCGATGTATGAGAAAGTGAAATTAAAGATCCAATAATCAAATGCCATATATTTTCAAGCATCACTATCATCTTCTAAGCCATGAATGCAAAAATTCCTTCTACAACGTGCTGTTTGACTTTCATCTCAGGTCTTTAACCTCTATATTCAAGATCAGGTAGTTCTCATTCTTTCCATGTATTATTCCTAAATTTTACAGAAGTTATGTACACCCTATTCAGCCCATCCAGGAAGGAAGAAGGCAAAGGAACGAAACTAAGTGAAAAAGTAAACCCTAAAAGGACCACATCCCATTGGCTCCACTAATCTCTCCTCATCTCAAATTCAAAACACAACCGTGAAGCTAACATGGCCATCTGCCCCTTCTCAAATCAAATGTTCCAATCGTATAATACTCCAACATTTCTTTTATTTCTCAAAAAAAAAAAAAAAAAAAAACCACAAGCATTGCATTACCATCATCTCAACCCGACTGCCTACCAATTCACAAACCAAAACTGTGGCCTCATTTAGGAAGTGGTGGGTAATTCTGGTATAGGAAATCATGCATATGGTTCACATTTATATCCTTGATTTGGTCAAAATAAACTTGTATTCAATCAGGAGCTGGCATGAGGATTTGATTTTGGCTGGATTCATTGTATGATTGGCATACTCTTGCTGAATGTTTCCCTTTACTCTTCAAAGTGGCCGAGAATTTTTCTTAGGTTGTTTTTGGATACTTGGGAAGGGGGGAGAGAAAAGTTAGAAAATGAGGAATTTGGAAAAAGGGAGGAAATGGAAGAAGATGATGTCAGCCATAAACTGAATGAAGATAAAAAAGATATGGCTATTGATTCGAAATATAGGTAATGTTAAGGAAAGAGTAAAATGGGAGGGAACATTTTCCTCTCCCTTTTCCAAGAATCCAAGCATACCATTAAATTTTTATTTCCTCATTGATGGTGGATATTCTGGGTTGGTTTGATAAAACTCTTCGATTTAGCAGTTATTTTTTATTTTGTCATTGATTGTAAATGTTCTGAGTAGATATGATATGCATGTTGCAAAACGTGATTAAGCATATTCATTACAATCCATTACAAAAGAGAAAAGCTGGGATACATTCCAAGAAACAAAGGATAGGAATATTGCAGTCTTTGGTTATTTTTTGCCTGGCTGTTCTCTATTATTTGTTGATGCTTTCATGCTTTTGCAGTAACAACTATGTTAAATTTCTGGCCTGTATAATTTATTCCCATCACTTTCTGGTTGGACTGACGCATCAACGGTTGTCCCTGTCTTAGTCTTTACAACTTCAGAGGCTAGCTCTGTATCACGATTCTGATTGTCATCCTTGGAAGCTGCATAAGAATTGGGATGATCTGAATCCCAACGAATGGGTAGAGGTTGGTATCTTGAAGTGCATTAGTCATTAACAATTTTGTTGTTCAGAATCTTTAGGTAGGTAAGATATCTTTGTGAAAACCTAACTTAGGCATCGATAAACTGTTTTTATGAAGATATTTGAAGATGGGATCAACATGTCAGCGACTGGTCCTGGATCAGTTTCAATTTGGGCTATGAATCGCAAATACTTGGTTTCACCAATCAATGGAGTTCTAAAGTATCATCGTCTTGGAAAGCAAGAAAGGAGGGACCCAGAGACACCTTTTGAGAAGGCATCTCTGGTTCTAAGCGATGTTTCTTTAACTATTTCAGAGGTTCTTTCTTTATTTCTCTGAATATTTTTCTCGCACCTGGCTCGCATTCTTTCCTTCTCTCTCTCTCTCTCTCTCTCTCTCTCTCTCTCTCTTGAATAGCTGTTTACAGCTTCACTATTAGCTTATTGATTGAGAATAAGCGACTAAAGTTGTATCATTTGGTTTTTTTTTTTTTTTCTTTCAGGCTCAGTATCATGATGGCATAAGACTATTAGAAATCTTTTCGAGATATAGAACACGCGTTGATGTTTCTCACTTAAGACCTGTTGTGCCTGTTCACAAGGATCCTTATTCATGGTGGCGGTTCGCTGCTCAAGCTGGTCTTCAACAAAAAAAGATGAGGTTATTTTGTCATTTTGTCTTCCATCGTCTAAAGCTAATGACACTATTTCCTGTTGACATTTCTCAATCCAATATGCTTTAGTTTGGTTGGGCACTTCTATATCCTTTTTTCGAAAGTTTTGTTTGGTACAGGGGACATATCTCATGCTTCATTCGATTCTTAAGAAATGGGTTTACCTGTTTCATTTTTCAATTTCTAGTTATATTACTGTTCACATTGGAATGGTGTCTGGGATTTAATTTGATTCTTGTTCTTCATACAACTATAATAGTTAAAGATGCTCATTTGCTTTGTTTTCAGCTATCGGTTCTCATGGGACAGAATTCGGAATCTTTGCCAACTCCGCAGATGCTATATTCAACTATATGCCACTTATCTCCAGCAGTGGTCAAATGTGGAAAGATCTGAAATTAGAAAAATTGAGAAGGATTTAGATTCTAAAGTAATTCTTTTGTGGAGGTGTGACTGCAATTTGGTTATTGTTGAATATCATTTTGTTCATGTACTACACATAAAGTTGATTGTGTCAAGTTCACATACCTACCCATTACTGAACTTTAGAAGAATGTTTTCATAGGTTACTTGCACATGCTAAGGTCGAAACTGTCAAATCAAAGGTGGCAGCTCAACAAAGGAGTCTTACTAAAAACAGCTGGTGGTCTTTCGCATGGTTTGTAGGAATTGATTTTCTTTTGTTTAATTTTTGTTATAATCGAGTGACTGTGTTATGGTTAGCTATTTCTTGGCTAGATTTCTCTTCTTCTTCTTTTTTCTTTTTCTCTTTTGTTTACATTACTTTTTATATAAATTTTGTTTGCACTTGTTTCCACAGGCGCACTTCATCTAAAGATCTCTCTGTTGTCAAAGATTCTGAGGAATCACAATTAGGAGAGGAAGAATTGACTAAGGAGGAATGGCAAGCTATCAATAAAATATTGAGTTACCAGCCGGACGAAGAGATGACTTTTCTATCAGGAAAGGAAATTCAAAATACGACACAGTTCTTGGTAAATGTTTCTATAAGGCAGGCTGCAGCTAGGATCATTAGTATATATCAGACAGAAATTATATGTGGAAGGTTTGAAGATCTTCAATTCAGCACCAAATTTTATCACAAAAGCACCCACTGCGATGTATCATTGAGGTTCTATGGCTTATCTGCTCCTGAAGGTTCACTTGCAGAGGTCTGTTGTTTTCATCATTTTAATGTGTCAGTTTGTATTCTTTTGTACAGTTTATTATTGTCATATAAATGCGAATTAATTGTTTGCAGAGTTTCAGCAGTGAGACAAAGCTGAATGCTTTAGCTGCTAATTTTGTCTACTCACCTGCTGGAGATGATGTGGATTGGCGCCTTTCAGCAACAATTGCTCCCTGCCATGTTACGGTGCTGCTTGCTCACTTGCTTCCCTTCTTCATGAATTTAATCATGGAAGTACTAATGACAATGTTGCTTGTGCACTTACTGATATGGCACAAGATTGAGTAATTATTCAAAAAAAAAACTGGGTTTAGTTTATTTTATTCATATTTAATTACTTTATTACAGATTTGATAAGTATCAAGCAATCAAAACATAGATAAACTTGGTGGATGATTTAGATTAGAGTTTTGTTTATTTTATTTAGGTTTTTTCTTGTTGCCTAATGAAATTAGGGTTTTATTTTATCAGGCTTTTCTATTAGGTAGCATTGTATTAGGATTCTCTGTTATGGATGAGCACATTATGAATTGGGTTGAGAATTTGTTTGTTTCTCTGTTTGCTCATTTCTTCAAGCATCTATTGTTCATGTCAAGGGAAAAAAAGCGATTTCCCATTCCCAATCACACACCACTAGCAGTGTTCAATCTCATCAGAAACTTGTGTTAGGACATACACTCACCAACCGCAACATACGAATGCCATTCAAACCGTCTACTACCTCTACACATTACAGTCTGCCATTGCAAGTGCCTGTTCACTGCATGTTATTTCGCTGTTGCCCCTGGTTTGTGGTGCACAGTCAAGATTAGCAACTCATGTCTAAATGCTGATGCAGATTGTTGCAAATGTTGCCTTACATACTGTCCTCTATTGGTGTTTGTGTGCCACTGCAACAGCCCATTGCTGTAATGACCCATCTGATCTTCAGCTCTCTACAATTGCAACCTTGCAGCTAGTATCAAACAGTGATTAAGTTGGTCACAGATGAGTACACAGATCTGTTTAATACAGTGCTTCGTTCCAGAGGCTTCTACTGGCCACATGAAGAAAGAAACAACTGAAGAATTTTAATGGGTTTGGACTTTCATGAAACCTATCGAAGACGGAAAAAACCAGATTTTTCTCCTCAGATCAGACTTCCTGTGGAACTGCACAGATTGAAGAGATACCCCATTGCTGTCGTGAAAAGAGAAGATGGCAAAAAGATTAAAGGAAAGTTTTTACCCTCTTTTTACAACCAAGGTTTTTTGATTTTCTGAAATTATAAAATGCCCCTTTTGAAATCTCGAAAAAAAAAAATTCACAATTTGATTTCATCTTAAAATTTTACAAAAGTAGCTCCTTAATTTTCTAGATTTACAGAAATACCCCAAGTTCTAAAAATAACAAAATCACTTCCAAGTTTTGATAAATTGCAATTCAACCTTGTGGTTTTAAAAAAATTCCATTCTGATATCTCTGGTTTCGGAAAATTACAGAATGACCCCATTTCTGAAAATTGCAGGAAAGTCTTAATTTTCAGAAATTAGAAAAAAACATTTCTTTAAAAACAATCCAAATTTTACGAAAAACCATGGTAACCAAGGGTGAGATTGCATTTCAATTAGATATCTTATTCCAAACTTGTGATACCCAAGCCCAAAAGTTTAAGTGTTCAATAAAAATTCAGAAAATTTTAATGAGTCTCTGGACCAAATTAAAATTTAATGTCAGCACTCAGCAATGGGCAAATGTCTTAAGGGTGGATCTTCAAGAGTCTAATGTGGAACAAACTTCACATATAGGAAAACTCAGAGTCTCATAAGTTCTAATGACATCTTTTCAACCACTCTGACACCAAAAGAACATCAATTGCCTATCCTTGAATCTAAACATTTGATTGGTGAGAGGTCTCCATTAGATATTGCATTCATAAAGTTTGAAGAAGGAAAACAAAAAGTTGATTTGATTGTTAATGACAAGCTCTTTGATGGCCAAATTGAGATTAGTGAATATTTGATTGCACTAGAAAAATTAAGTGTTTAGAAGACTAAAAATCTAGAAGAGTTGAAGAAAGTGAAGACTATCAAGCTTGTTCTAGGGGTTAAAATACTTTGCAAGTAAGAAGGAAAGCTTGCAAGAGGCATTACATGAGGATTCCACAGCATAGTGAATCAGATTATTACATCAGCATGCCACAGCATAATGAATCAGATTTCTATATTCTCAACTAAAAAATTTGAAGCCCATGAAACATATATCTAGAATTTATGAAAAGAGAAAAATCAAGTGGTGTTTTCTAAAGTGTGTTTGAATGAGATGTTAGTTCAATGTGTTGGGCTACATATCAATTTTAGCCAAAGCAGAAAAAAATACACATTACAAAGTTAAAAGTAGGGATGAATTCACCAACAAAATTTGAGGATGAGTTTTCTAAGCTGTGGAGAATGATTTGGGACTTGGAGTAATTATTCAATATTTAATAGGGTATAGTTTTTTTATATACAGGGATGAATTCACCAACAAAACCTGAGGATGAGTTTTATAAGCTGTGGAGAATGATTTGCGACTTGATGGAGTAATTATTCAATAATTAATAGGGTATAGTTTATTTTATATACATTTAATATTTTAGATATTTAATTGGTTTATTAGGGATTTGATGTATGCGTCAAGAGATCAATCATGGACCAACTTTGTGGATAGTCTACAGTCTACATTAATATTTTATTCATATATCAAATTATCCAAACATAGATCAACTTCATGGATATTTTAGATTAGCATTTTATTTATTTTATGTAGGCTTTTTATTCTTAAAAATGATTAAATTAGGGTTTTATTTTGTGTAGGGACTTTCTATACATAGGTAGGGTTTTCAGTTATAAGTGAATACTTTATGAATAAAATTAATTTTTTTTTCTATTTATCTCTATTTTCTAATCTTTCCCTTAAATCGTCTATTTTTCTCCCTTTTCTTTCCTTCTCTCCATACTGTGAGGATCTACCTCTTTCTTCTGACTTTTTTTCCTCCCTCCCTGCATATCTTACCTTGTGAATTTGTATAATTTAATTATAAAATCGGTAGATGATAATTCTTACTCCTTGCCATCATCATCATCTACTAACATTTAAAGATTTTTACTTTCCAATGTTAAGTCTTGTCCTATTCTCCTTCCAAAGTTTTCTCTCTTTTTTGATATTTTTCCTCGAGCGGTGACCAACCTTATTGTCTGGTTTCTATCAATAAAAATAGGATTGTTCTTAATCTAATTAAGAATTGAATGTAGAGTACATGAAGCTATGCTTCTTGTCATGTTTTGTTATTAATATTTTTTCTTTCTTATCACTTAAAGTTTTTTGTTATCATTTTAAGATTTTTTGTACTTCTTTCTGAACAATAGGTTATTCCTGTTAAATTTAGCATACGACTAGCCGCAAATGATCTAACTGCAGAGCTTTTATGTTGGTATCTGCTTTAATGCAAACGCATGGCAATGTATTTTTCTTGGCTAGCTGTACATTGTCCATGTCCTGCCGTCTTTATCAAATGATAGACTGTTGTGCCTTTACTTAAATTAGTCTAATGACAAATGGAAAATGAATAAATCATAAGAAAAAACAGCTTGAATCCATGAAAGCTATTCTTCTTGACTATTTTGAACATTATCTATATAGAGCTTAGTTTGTAAAAAAATCTGCAGTCTTGCCTTTCAGTCAATATTCACCTTTTATAACTTTCCCTCAATATTTCTTTCTCTAATGGACTAATGTAAAATAAGTAGTTGCAAGACAAACTCCTTTGCAAGACATTATCCATTCTAGACATTTAGTAGCCCTGCGACTGTGGCATTGTGCATTTGACTCTGAGCAGCTTCCTCAATGTTTTTATATTTCATAACAGGACAGAAGGCAATAACATGACTCTAAGTTCATTTATATTGAGAACCATATAGTATTGGTCTTCATTCACTTCACATCACTTCTGTAATCACCAACTTCATGGCAACCACCACCACCACCACTACAATCACCACTATTTCCATCATTTATTTGTCCTTAATGATAATGATGTGCTCTGTCCCTCATCATATTGAAGAACACTTTGCGATTAGGTCTGAGTTCATGTCAATATATCAAATTCTTCTACAGGGGTGTCTCTCTCTCTCTCTCTCTATCTATCTATCTAATCCTCTCTACATCAACCCTTTGTTGATGCTTTTGTGATAACCACTCATGATGGTCCCTTGCACATATCATCCAACTCTATCGACTATGGTCACTTGTAAGGAGTTTGTTGATCCACAAGGCAAACACCCATGAGAGTCACATAGGGAGGTGGGGCACTTAAAAAAATTTTCATGTCCTTCAAATTGGGAACTAAAGTGAAAATGCTAATTGAGAGATAAGGCAATTTTCACCTCCTTCAAATGGGGAACTAAAATGAAAATGCTAATTCAGAGATAAATCAATCAAAGACCAAGAAATACCATATGAATGAGTAAAATGAATATAGTAGCCTCTTAAATAGGTTGGATTATAAATATAGCACAGAGAAAAACACTTAAAAATGATTTCAGTCCTGGAGAATATCTCTTTAGATGTTGAAGAAGATTTTGCAGCTTGAGCTCTTAATGAACATTAAACGTACTTCATATTTCTCTTGAGTTTTGGTTGTAGAGAGAGTAACTAATGCACTTTTTCTCATTATTGGAAGCTTGAATCATTTTTTAGTTAAATGCTTTTTAAAAAATAGGGCCATTGGAGGTTTTTGACAAGCCACATCGATGACAATGACAGCTTTATGAAACTAGCTGTTACAAACCATCTGTTAATGAAAGGCATCTCATTAATTGATGTAAGCCTTCAATATAAGCTTTCATTGAAGTTATTGTTCAATCTGTCCAGGTTCAGTTTTTGTTTGCAATGCTTAAAGGTCATGCCTCGATGGGAGACTTCCAACCTTTGAATAAAGCATTTCTGAAAATTTACAACTTATCTGTCAACATTTACTTTTTCCATTCGTCAACAGATAGCTCTCCCCCTTGGACTATGGGAGCAACTTTCATTGGGTCAACCTGAAGCTGAACTGTCCCAACCCCAGTTTTAGGTGGGTTGGGACATTTTTTTTTTTTGGTTGCTAGAGTTAGTTTGGGTTCAAAATGTAGCCTGATTTAAAAATTGGGTTGAGTTGAGTTAATGTTGCTGCAATCCAACAAAACCTGACCCCAACAATTTTTAATAACTTGAAAAAAAAAGTCTTGCACTCCTCTTTTCCGAAAGTTAGTGCTACCATAGGTTCACCCTCCAACACACTAACCCTTTTAACATCAATAATTTGTTCTTCCAAAAAACAAGGTTTATTTCGGCAGCAAATTGTGGTTAAATCATATAGAATCTCCATTTCATGTAAAAAAGATGAAAAATAATGTTAAATGTTGTTTTTTCATGTAAGAAAGATGAAAAATAATGTTAAATGTCGTTCTTATGTAATTATCAAAGGCTTTTAATTTGAAATAGTTCCATGCTGAATATCAAAACATATATGGCACAAACCCTCCAAACCTCAATTCATTAGCTATGAGGATACTAAATTAAATGAAGTCATCGTCACCTTGTGAATGTAATTAATGTACATCCTCTTTCATTCACACAAATGGGAGGAACAAGCTGGGTTACCATTCAAAACTTGGTTTTTTGCCATTACAATATGTGGCTTTAAGAGACAATAATAACATCTGCAAATAATGAGCTTGAGAACCCGTCGAATTTTGTGATAATGGGCCACAGCGCTTTCTCGAATGGAGAAGAAGAGAGAGGGTTGGCTTTGTTCACTCCAACCTATGTTTAGCATTGCTAGGATCCATGCTTAAGGGTATATGCATGAGCATCATGATGGAAAATCACATTCCACAACTGATCAATGCCTTGGATCAGCATAGGTGTGGATGGGTGGTGAAGATTTACCTTGATGTATTGCATGGCTTGCATACAAAGTGTATTGAGTCATTGTACATGATATTTTGGTGGAAATCTGGATAATCCTTATGTTAAGAATACTTACCACAGGTGGAAGTACAAAAATTAGAAGTGCTAGTTTCTTCTTCAAGAATAATTCTATTTGAATAAGTATATCGTAGTTAGATTTTCTAGAATTTACTAATGTATCCTATTTGAATAGGTATATCGTAGCTAGATTTTCTAGAATTTACTAATGTATCTTAGTTAGATTTTTAGAAGATACTAGTATCTATCTTGAATTTCTTATTAGATATTGTTGTCTATTTTTAGTTTTCTTTTCTTAGGAGAATAGAATTAACTATTCTTAGTTTACTTTTCCAATAAGTTTTACTAAACTTAGGTAGCCTCTTGCATTTATAAATACAGCCTTTGCAAGCCTTATGAGACATCGAAGTTATCGAAGTTTGAGTTGAATACAAGTATTTCCTACTTTCTCTTCTGATCTTCTCTCTCTATCCCTCTATTCTTCTAGTCATTCTTCATATCACTCTTCCTTTTTTCTCTTCTTGTTCCCTTGAGAGGATCCTTCTTCATTCTTTTATCTTTTTGTCTATTCTTCCTACATCAATTACTATCATAGCAATTGTTTTCTAGGCACGTAATCTGCATCAATTTGTACTTGTTGCACAGCCTTCAATTCGATTCCAACCTTTAAAGAGTCATCCCCTTTGTCTTTGATAACACTGTGACAACATAAATAAATTCCACTGAGTTCTCTCTCAATGTTATTAAATTGCGGAACTACAGAAGCACCCCTGATTTTTCTGAAATCACATACTGTTGTTATTTGTCACAAGTTGCTGAAATCATTCACTGTTTCTGAGTTGTTGAATTCTAGTGAAAGTTGTTACTTGTTGCTCTCATAATTTGGTAAGCTTTGAGGATCTCAAACATACATCTTCTCTACTTGAAAGTACTCTAATTCATTATTTGCTTCTAAGTCAAGTTATTTGCTGAAATTTTCAAACACTAGGAAGTAATTTTCTCGATATCAGCATAAGATCATTCTTGATCACCATGCCTAGTAATGCCGAATTGAATGCATTATGCACTTATATTGACAAATGACTTAAAGCTTTGTCAAAATTTTGTGAAAACATGGACCAAAAAGCAAGAAAACTTCCAAAAAGAAACAAATGCCGCCATCCAAGATCTTGCTACCATAGTGAACAAGTTGGCTGAAAGTGGTGGAAAATGTCTTATTGATGATTCAAGATATGAACCTCATGAGTCTAATATTGCAAGCATTTCGTAATGGTCAATCACAAAATATTCATGCTTCTAGTCATTCTCCAACTATAATTGGCATTCTCCCAAACCCATGTGTTTACGGGCCATTACATTCAAACCCAAGAACACACACAGATTCCATAAATACACGCAAATTTTGTAAATCATGAAGATAATATTTTCCAAGAAAATAAATTTGCAAACCATCCTAGACATGGGAACCATTAAAGGAGGAATTGTAATATGCCTTTTCCACAATAACCAGGAAATGCCAATGACCATTATTGGATGTCAAAATAGGTCAAAGTAAATGCTCCTAGTTATGATGGTCGTCTAGACCCTAATGCCTTCTTGCAATGTTGGTAGTGATGGAAGATTTTTTTAATTGGTACAAAATGAATGATGCTCAATAATTGAGATTTACTAAAATGTAACTTGTTGGTTCTGCCAAACAATATTGACACAGGGTTCTCGACGAAAGTCAACGCATAGGAGTACCCATTACCACTTGGGCTAAAATGCAAGCCAAATGAAAAGAGAAGCATGTTCTTGAATATCATCAGATACAATTGCTTGAACAATTTGTAAAGTTGAGACAAGGATCGTCAAGTCTAATCAACTATCTTAACAAGTTTGAAGATTTCAATGTGAAATGTGGAGCAAAGGAAGATCTTTGGATTACATGAACCAAGTTTATTAATTGTTTAAAGCCTGATATTAAAGATTTAGTGTAATTGCATTAAGTTGCTTTTGTGGAAGAAGCTTATTATAAGGCATTCTTATTGGAAAATTTTCTAAAACCTTCCACCAATAAGCATTTGATTCCTCAAGTCGAAGAGACAAGGGTATCCAAAATCAATTCTAATCTAGCATCTTTTAAAGGAACAACTAGACCATCATTGTACGAACAATAAAAAAGTAGCAATAGTAATAATTCTATTTCTCGAATCGATGCCATAAGCAAGAGATTGAATGGTTCATGTTTCGGTTGTGGGTGTAAGGGTCATATTGCATCACAATGTTCTCAACAAACTCACATTAGCTCATGTAGATGATTGAACATACGAAGATGTGAAAATTGATCAAGTTTTTGTAACTTTTGAGGAACCATCATATTGTGAACTTGATGAAGACTATAGCCATTATGTTGATCCACAATTGAACGTGGTACATTGCATATTGACTACTTTAGCTACAAATAGTGATTAGAGATGTACAAATATATTTCATTAATTCTTTAGATGTGAGAATACAATGTGTAAGATTATTATAGATGGAGGGAGTTCCATGAATGTGATTGTTAAATCAACCATAGCTAGGCTAAAATTGAAAACTGAGCCACATCCTCATCTATATTGTATAGCATGGGTAGACAAAACTAATTACCTGTAAATGGGAGATGTTTGGTTTCTATATCAATGAGTGATTATAATGACAATGTTTGGTATGATCTACTACCAATGGATGTGGCACATATACTTCTTGGTCGCCCGTGGCTATATGATATGAAAGTAATCCATCATGGATAAACTAACACTTATATCATTAAAGATAATTGAAAATCTATCCTCTTGAAGCCTGCCAAACCTAAAAAGAGTGATAAATCCCATAAAAAGAAGTTTCCAATTGATTCATCTGAAAAATGACCCTTAAATATACTCATTAAAAAACAATTTGAAAAAGAGGGTCAAGATTCGGGATTCATTTTGGCTATAGTATCCAAAGAGTAAATATTTATGGCTCTCGAATAGTCTAAAATTGCATTAGCTGAAATCCAAGCACTATTGGAACAATTCAAAGATGTGATTCTGGATAATTATCAAATGAGCTTCCACCTTTGAGGGACATTCAACACGCTATAGATCTCATCCAAGGATCTCAATTACCAAATCTACCTCATTTTCAAATGAATTTTGCTGATCGTGGTGGTTGAGATCGCAACTCCGATGCAACTCGTGCTTCCCTTTGCGGAAATCATCCTCGGTCATATGATAAATGTCGAGGAAATCAAGGACGCAATCTGCCACGCTTTGATGCACCACAGTCGTCATCTATGAAAACCTTGTCCACCTGTGCAATGTCAAATTAACCACAAAGCACCATTGGAACAATTCAAAGATGTGATTTCGGATGTATTATCAAATGAGCTTCTATCTTTGAAGGACATTCAACACATTATTGATCTCATCCTAGGCTCTCAATTATCAAATCTACCTCATTTTCAATTAAAACTTGCTAAGCATGTTAAACTAAAAGATAAGTTACTGAGTTGCTTAATAAGGGATTTATTGGAGCACAATGGTTCTCTAAGATAGACCTTAGAAGTGGTTATCATCAAATTCGGGTTAGAACAGAAGATTAATAGAAAAATTGCCTTCAAAACCCAAGATGAGTTTTATGAGTGGTTGGTCATGTCTTTCAGATTATCAAATGCTCCAAGTACATTAATGAGAATCATGAACCAAATACTAAAACCTTTCAATAGGATGTTTATGGTAGTTTATTTTGATATTATCTTAATTTACTATGATTCAAAAGAAGAATATTTGTACCATTTAAAAGGCGTTCTTGAGAAACTATAACTTCAAAAAATTTGTATAAATCTCAAGAAATGTTATTTTTTTGCAAACCCAAGTGATCTTCTTGAGATTTCTTAAATCGTGTAATGGAATTTCTATGAATCCCTCAAAGGTAAAAGTCATTAGGGAGTGGCCTGAGCCTTCAATTCAATACAATTATGATACTTATTACAAATTGTCTAAAATGTAAAGAATTCAATGGTCAACTTATGCTTATAAAGCATTTAATGAGATTAAAAGCAAGATGACTGAAGCATCGGTATTACAATTCCCAGATTTTACAAAAGTTTTTGAAGTTGCTTATGATGCATTTGGAGTTGTAATTAGAGTCGTTCTAAGCCAAGAAGGTCATCCAATTGCGTACTTTAGTTAGAAACTCAATGAAGCTAAATGAAATACTCAACATATGATAGAGAATTTTATGCTATTGTATAAAAACATAAATTTGGAGTTACTGTTTGTTACCTCAAGAATTTGTTTTATACTCAGATCCTATATCGTTGAGGTATTTGGAATCACAAAAATGATTAATTGTTAGGCATGCAAAATGGATTGAGTTTCTAAAAGAGTACACATTTGTTCTCAAACATTGCATTGGTACTGACAACAAACCCGTGTTGTTTCCATTTTTCACTCTATGAATGTTACGTTGTTGAATTTGAAAGGTTAAAGAATGAATAGCCATCCTACACTGATTTTGGAATAATCTTTCATGAAGTGCAAATGAAAATTGCCTTGATGATTCATGATGGGTATTTGTTTAAATGAATGAAACTATGTATTCCCAACATGCCTTTCTTGATTTGGGAATTAAATGGTGGAGGTGATGCTGGTCATTTGGTAGGGACAAGCCAATTTTACTAGTTGAGGGCATTTTATTGGCCAATGTCAAATAAATGTATTAAGAATTGTTTCACAATGTCGCACATGTCAACTTGCTAAAGCTCAAAAGAGAAATGCTGGATTATACATTTAACTACCTGTACCACATGTCCCATAGCAAGATATTAGTATGGATTTAATACGTGGCTTACTACTTCTTGAGGATTTGATTCAATTATTGTGGTGGTTGATAGATTTTCGAAAATAGCTTATTTCATCCTATGTACTAAATCTGTGGATGCTTCATATATTGCAAAATTATTTTTCAGGGAAATTATTAAACTTCATGGTTAATCTCTTGTTTCTGATCGAGATGTTAAATTTGTCAGTTATTCTTGGCAAACGTTGTGGAAACTCTTAGGTGCCAAATTAAAATTTTCATCTGCTTTTCATCCACAAACGGATGGCTAGACTTAGGTATTCAATAGGAGTTTGGGAAATTTGCTCAGGTTTTTAGTAGAAGAACATCTTGGAACATGAGATTTTGTATTGACAATTATAGAATTTGCATATAACAGTTCAGTCAATTGTTCTATTGGTAAATCTTCTAGATGTAATTGTTGATATTAGATGAACAATTATTCAAAGTATTGAAAATTATGAGCTTGTTGTAGATGTTCATCACAAAAGGCAAGAATTTAATGTTAGGATTTATGTAATGGTTCATGTACGACCAGAAAGGTATTTGAAAAATTCCTTTAAAAAGTTACATGAATGAGCCAATGGTCCCTTTCGTATCATAAGAAAATTTGGTTCAAATGCATATATTCTAGATTTGCCAGCAGATATAGGTATTAGTTCCTTTTTCAATATAGAGGATTTATTTTATTATTGGGGTACTTTTGTGCTACCAAGTTTGATTGCAGGATTTCCAACAAATAGCACCTCAACATCAACATCTGTGCTTGTGCTGCCACGAGTTCCACCTACTTCTTTAGATTAGATATAGAGTATCCTTCAAGATGAGCTTCTTACTTCTGGATTTCACATAAATTCAACAATATCTTGTCAAGTGGAGGGGCAAATTAGAGTTTGATGCCCTGTAGGTTACCAAGGATGAGCTTTTTCAATTGGATCCTTATATTCTTGAGCAATATCACAACCAAAACTATCCAGTGAGAGTTTTTTCACCGGTGGAAGTATAAAATTTAGAAGCGCAAGTGTCTTCTTCAAGAAGATTTCTGTTTGGATATGTATATATTAGTTAGATTTTCTAGAAGATACTAGTATCTATTTTGAATTTCTTACTAGATATTGTTATTTATTTTTAGTTTTCTTTTCTTAGGAGAATAGAATTAACTATTTTTAGTTTACTTCTCTAATAAGTTTTACTAAACTTAGATAGCCTCCTCGATCTATAAATACAGCCTTTGCAAGCCTTAAGGGGCATCAAAGTTTGAGTTGAATACAAATATTTCCTACTTTCTTTATTGATCTTCTCTCTCTTTCCCTCTACTCTTCTAGTCATTCTTCCTATCATTCTTCCTTTCTTTCCTTCTTGTTCCTCTGAGAGGATCCTTTCTCTTTCTTCTATCTTTTTCCCCATTCTTCCTACATCATATATATTAGTGGAAGATCCATACCAAGGCTTGCCTTGAGAACCAATGTAAATATGGCATATGCTTGGATGATGGGTTTATCCAAGAGACTTCATAGGAGCCAGTAGTATTAAGCCATATATCCACAACAGTTACATTGTAATAAGCCTATAAATAGACTATCTTACTTTAGATTTGGGAATTATGCAATCAATAAGATGAATCCTTCCAGCCTATGTTAGTGTAACTTCTAGGAATAGTTGCAGTTTACCTCCCTTCCTTTTCTTTCATCTTAACCTTGCAAGGGATTCGGGTATTTAAAAATTGGGTATCAGATAATTTGGTATCATTTAAAACAACTATTGTCTAGAAGCTTGTTTAATGAAAGTTCCTTCTTATAAAGTTCTTCTTAGAAACAACTTTTTGGAAGGGTCTTTAAGCCATATAGGGCCTTTGTCTTTGCATTGTTTCTTCGTTGTTGAAGTCTGATTTTTGAGTCTTGGATATTGACTGTTTGTGATCTAGACATGTATAGAAATGAGCTTTGAGTTCATTGTCTTTGTTTATTTATCAGTTCTCATTTTCATGAAGCTCACTATCGATTTCCATATCCCAACCGTCATTCAGTTTCCTGCTGTATAATATTCTAGGTCTTGATGGAGAGTTACGATCACTTTTTAGAGTTTCTGAAAAGGAGTAATGCTGTTAGCCCTACTGTTGCGTTGGAGACTGCAACCGCTTTGCAGGTAATACTGTTGTGCCATCATGTCAATTTGACTAATGGCCTTCCGTTACTGACCAGAAGTGAGCATGCTGGTTTTTGTTTTAAAACGTTTAGATTAATCCTTATGGCTGATGGAGGATTGAAAAGTTTTGGTCTAACTATGCTTTCATTTTAGTGTTGGGTTGAAAAATTGTTAATATTTTCTATTGATCTATGATTTTCTTGAACAGATAAAGATTGAGAAGGTGACACGTAGAGCACAGGAGCAGTTTCAAATGGTGTTAGAAGAACAAAGCAGGTTCATTTATTTTTCATTGTCATTCATTTTTCATGGAATAAATATTTTGGGCTCTAGATGATGTGAGATATTATTTTAACCGAAGGACGATAAATTCTGGGATGAGGATGTTTTTCATTCACAATTCTCTAATGGAGAGAATTGTGTCTAAATGAAAGCCACATCCTAAGTTAGAATTGTGCAGTAAGTGCCTACATCCTAGATGAAAAATAAAACAGTGTATATGGAATGTAATGGAAAGTAAAAATTAGTAAAAGATTATTTCTCTTGTATGACAATTATTGATGGATCTATTTGGAGACACATTAAAGGGGGAGGAAAAGTTCTCTCTCTTTCTCAATCTACTCTCCCTATTTTTTTTTGGTGACGTTACACTGAACTATACCAATTATTTCTGACAATCTTACTTTTTCTTTTAATCATTTCCTATACTTTCAATAATCAACCTTATTGTTCTCCATCTTTATCCTTTCTCTTTCATTTTACTTTATGACTAACATCATCTGTCTTTGTTCACGCTATGCCCAACTTTGTGTTACATTTTTTAAATTTCCTTTTCAATTTCATTAGTCCATTTATTTTATACTTGCTTTTGCACCTATCCCAATGGATTTGAAAGATACAATTTAGTAAAAGAATATTTCTCTGATATGGTGGCTTGAGGAGTGGTAGCAGTTAGATAAATAATATTTCTCTTGTATGGTGGCTCAAGGAGTGTCTAGAAAGTGTACTCCTTCAACAGCCCCAGCAAGCTGGAGAATAAATGTCAATCATGCCTAGCTTGCAAGCGATAGACATGAGTGGAGTCTTTGAGAAAGATTTGTTAAAGGTATATGAATGGGGATGTTACAAGTGCATGCAGTTTGATTGTTACACCCTTTTTATGTAGGTTCATCGACAGGGAAAGCCCATGTCTTTTAGCAGTTTTTTCAACCACAACAAGTTACAAGTTGCATGTGCTTGCCTGATTTGTTGCTTTAGCACTAGAACGTTTGACTTCAATTTGCTTTCTGCTCTTCCAATAGACCAGGTTTCCACCAACAAACATACAAGATTGTTGGTACAATGCCTGTTATAAGTTGGGAATGAGGACTCTAACTGAGTTAAGCTTTGTGATTGGTGCAAAGTTTTGGATTGGAAATATGGCTGAATATTAACCTTTTGCTATTGAACAAGCCTCGTAATGGGCAATTCTTAAAAGTGAAATTTCATTTGGAACCTAATGTACCATTTGGTAAATTAGTCATTTCCCAAGTTCCATTTTTCTCAAGAGTTGTCACTTCTCGTTTCATAGCTAATTGACTTCAGGGATTTGCTAGGATGACTCCTGGAATTTGAGATGGAATTGAGAACAGATAGGAAAGATTATTTGGTGAAGGAATACTGTGATAAGAAACAGCATAACTGATAGCAAGTAATGTTCACTTTCTTGTCCTTTTCCTCAAAGAAATAGCAAAGTGAAGATCTGAAAGAGGATTGTTGGGAACGCTAGTACTTGTGGTACGCTGTAGACAAGAGATAGTGGATCTTCTATGTCTTTTCCTCTAATAAATTATTGTAGTTGCTTTAGGTTGAAGTCGGAGATTTGTAGCAACAATATCTAAGTCAGGAACATCAAATGGATAAGATTGTTTTACAGTTGTTGTTTTATTTTTTTTTTTTGTGAATGATAGGGAATATGTTCAAGAGAAAAACTGTTGTGTCTATGGTTACACTTCTTTATCTTATTTTAGGGTCTATGCATTTGTAAGTTTCTTTGAGCCTTTCGAGGGGAGCAGTACCTTACAAACATGCATTTACCTAAATATTGGATAATTTATTCTTCTTTGGATTAAGATTATATATATTGTTGATAAAATTATAGAAATTTGGTAAGTTACCAGTAACAACTGATAAGTACGAATATCACCAACAAATTTTTGGTACCTTCATTTCTCATTAAAAGCAGAAGTAACCTCAAGTAAATGGCAATTTTTACTTTTTATCTCTCTTATTTTATTGTTCAGTATGGGAGCTGGATGTTTGGGATTCAATTCCATGCTTCTCCCAGCATTTTTGTATATTTGTTGGAGAAGTTTGCTCCCATTATCACCACAAAGTGTTTGATTAGAAACATAAAAGTGCTGTTTAGACAGCAGTAAAGTGATGGATTTCATAAGGATTACACATGAGCAATCTTGGTTGACATTTTATGCTGTTTCTAAGGTGTTTGGCTAATACTTAGTAGTGTAATGGGATGTAAAAGTAGGCATGACCTTTTGTTGGCAAAATTGTTATAAATGATTAAATGAGATATTCATTGCCTTAAATGATGATTTTAGATGGAAAACGGGTTTAATGTGAATTTGTAACTTTCTAAAAGAATGGAGAGTCAATTTCAGTGCATCATAGAGATTAATTTTAGAATCCTCAAAACCAGCAAATGATGAAAAATTGAACCTTATGGAGTTTAGTACATTTGCTAATGAATGGACATTACATAAAATTGGCATGTGTCACAAGCTTCATTTCTGTATGGGCTATGTAGGATGTGCTGTATGTCAATATGGTCAAAATTGTCTTTTTATTGTGTATTGTAAAACCAACAAAAGTAAGAGGAAAGTGAGTTTAGTTGATGATGCAACAATCTGATGTTATTCTAAATATCCGTGCCAAAAGTAGGCATAAAATTTAACATAATTTGAGAAAATTCAGTTGATGTTTAAATTATTTAAATATAACACCAGAAAACAGAAAAATTCACCTATTGTCAACTTATGTTCATTTTGGAACATCAACTTGATGTTGTGTAGGTGGAGTCAACCAATTTATCGATATATCTGGATATAATATTGAAAATATTGCAACTTGTACATATCATACTGCCTATGTGCTGATAAGATATATCAATGAGATAACAGACCCATGGTTTAGCTGAAGATATTACTTTGAAAAATGTAATGTTATAAATGGATTTTTGTATTTGACCCCAATTGCTTTGACGTAAGGATCTGTCGATAGGTATATCTATCTTTAAACATTTTTTTTTAAATTTTTTGGACTTTTAGGATCTTGAGGCTACAGGACTGAGTTTCCTATTAAATTTTAGTTGTTCGTTGTCCCTCAGATTTGCACTCGACATTGATTTTGATGCTCCAAAACTGGTGGTTCCAATGAAGAGATCTGCACCCTCCACAAGTCATGGCTACTTCCTTCTGGACTTTGGTCATTTCACATTGCATACTAATGTAAGTTGATTCATTTCTCATTGGATTTTATCACTTTATTGCCTATTATTTACTCAAATGTGAAGATCTGAGTGCAGGAACAAAATCGGGATGACCAAAGGCAGAGTCTGTATTCCCGTTTTTATATTTCTGGGAGAGACTTTGCTGCTTTTTTTATGGATGCTGGTCCAGGCAGTGGGAACAACACTTTGCTCCCGTATATTTTTCATGGCCAACTGACATTGCCTTGTCCTGATGGTGATAATTTCTACTCTCTAATTGATAGATGCGGCATGTTTGTCATTGTTGACCAGGTATATGCATCATCTCTATGTACAATAAATATCCTATGTGATGGCTAACATTATTGACTTCTCATGGGCTATAATTATGGTTTGCCATTTCAAATCTGTCATGTGAATTTTTTGTTTTTTTTATTTTCCTTGAAGATCAAGGTCCCTCATCCAAGCTATCCGTCAACTCGTGTGTCTGTTCAAGTGCCTAATCTTGGCATTCACTTTTCCCCTGAAAGATATCAAAGAATTATGGATTTGCTAGCTTTATTCTATAGTACAGTGGAAAGTGCTGATCATAATGCTAAGGAAAGTCTTGAAACTGTAACAATGTCTTGGCATCCTGCAGAGCTTGCATCCAGTGCTAGAATTCTTGTATGGAGGGTATGTTTTTATACTTTATGTCATATGCTTAAAAGATATCTTTTGTCTAAAATGATTAAAATGTGATTCAAAGTGATTTATTTTCCATTTTATGGGTGCAGGGAATTGGCAATTCTATAGCTGAATGGCAGCCTTGTTTTCTTGTGTTATCTGGGTTATATCTTTATGTTTTGGAATCTGAAGCATCTCAAAGTTATCAACGATGTTTGGGGTATAAGTTAATGTTGTCTTGTTCTTCATCTAGATAATCTTTGCATTATCATTATCATTGTTTTAGTCATCAGATGTATCATTTCTGTTATAGTTTCTTCATAGTAAATAACATTTCTCTGAGAAATTATTGAGATATATCTTAATCTGTACTGATACTCTTTTGGCAGCATGGCTGGTCGCCAAGTTATTGAGGTTTCTCCAGCAAGTGTTGGTGGTTCACTATTTTCTATTGCTGTGTGTTTCCGAGGTGTGGATTTTCAGAAGGTAAAGGGATGCTTGCTATCTCCATGATTCTCCAGTGAAATTTCTTTCTGATGCAAACCTATTCAAGAAGAGTTCTTAAAACAAATGAAGCAGAATCTAGAAAGCCTTGGGAGTGAAGAAGTCTTGAGGAATTTCTGCTTTGTGTCAACTTTTTAGACTGCAGTTATATTTGTGTTTGATGCTTGGCATGTGCACCAAATAATTCTTGTGACATATTAGAATAATGTCACTTTGTTTTTATATATTTTCATATAAAATTATTTATTGAGTTTTATGTTTTCTAATGTGTTTTGCCTTTGATATTTGAAAAACAATGTGCGGAATGCTGACCCCAAATATCTGCAAAAGGTTTATTGTGATGACTGTTATAAAACTTCCAAAGATTAATGCCATGCGTATTTTGGTTTTCAATCTCTAGGACTGGCCAAAATGCTCCCTAGTCATTTGCTTTAATAGGTGCCTGCATTTGACTCTGCATGTGTGGTGTCTCAGTGTAAGCTTTGGAGGGATCACTAACAATTCTGTTCAATTTTCATAAGCTCCTGAAGACCTGCAGATTTCAAATAATGATTAGTGCTGATATTATAAAATCCTTTTATTTGGCTCTTGTGTGAATTGTTTCAAACAGGTCATTTCTCTTTCATTTGCAGGCTTTGGAGTCCTCAAACACTTTGATTATTGAGTTTCAAGATGATGAGCAGAAGGCTTCGTGGCTGAAAGAATTGATACAAGCAACATACAGAGCTTCTGTATTGTGCTTACCTATGTTGTTTGTTATTGTTAACATTATTTGTTTGTCTTGTACTGTTTTCTCAAGTTTCTCATGCCGTTTTGAAAATTCAATGGTAGGCTCCTGCATCTGTTGATATACTGGAAGAAACAGGTGGTAATGTTCCTGAGCATAGGAGTCAGGTGAATAAACTAGGAAAAGCAGATCTTGTGATAAATGGTGCCCTCATAGAAACAAAGCTTCTTATATATGGCAAGGTAAAAGTGGTTACTTGCTGTTTTATAATGTAAAACTGTGCATAAAAACTCACGAAGAGAATAGTTCATATAGCTACAGTGCACAATTTGTATTTATTATGGATTAGAGCTAGAGTTCTTTCCATCTATTGAAGTTTAGTAATTGTTAAAGCAAACGATGGGGAGAATTTTCATTTATACTTCTTCATTGCTTTGCAGACAGGAGAAAAGAAGCACATGACCATTGGAGAAAGGCTTATTCTTCAAATAATTGCTGGAGGGGGAAAGGTTGGTTTGAATTGATGGATATTTGCAATGAACATTTCAACTTCTCTGTTCGTATACCTTTTGTTCTTTGAATAGTGATGGTACTATGAGAGTTTTAGCATCAATTGAACTTCTACTGTTCAAGCGTATTCTGTAAATTGAATGCTTGCCTTTAGTCGTATTATTATATGAACTTGAAAGCTGGATTTCCTATTTGCCGCTAGATGATGATGACAAGGAGATGCTGCCTTGGTCGTGAAGGGGATTGCCCCTCTCTCCCTCACTTCACAACCTTTTAGCCTACCCTCTCCTATACTAGTTGCTTTTGCTAGTTGTCATTGAGATCAGTTTTGGCTCTAAATATTACCTATTGATCATTATATATGCTTCTTACAATCAGGTCAGTTAAATTTCTAATTTCCTTGGTTTTATATCCAGTTTATATTTTAAAATTGTCTCAAATAATATAGGTATGTCTGACCAAAACCTAGTTGTGTTTTTAGCTTTAGTTCATTCTAAATTAATTTCAGTGCTTGTAACCTACTAGTTTCAGCCAATGTTTGCTCGACTTGATTGGCAATTGAAGACCTATCGATGGCCTTGGGAAAAGACATCAGCATTTTGTTGGACATAATATCATTCTTATTAAAAACTTTATTAGTACAATAAAAAAAAGAGAAAAATTATTATTTTTTGAATAAAAATTAATGATAAATAATAGAAATATAAATAGACATGTTGTTTAAATTAAAACAATTCCTGACATTGCAGATGTCCACGCAATGGATTCCCTTAACTTTATCACTCTCCTGGACTTTATCTATTGGCTAAAATTATTGTATTTATCCCTAACTGGATTCCTTGTGATCGGGATTTTTTTTTTTTAATTTCAAACAATATACTAAGGTTTCATCTTACTCTTACCAGTCATGCTTAATGACATTATTAACTTTAACAATAATAACAAAGGCCAATTTATAATTTTTTTCATGCCATCTAAGAAACCCTCAACGGATTGAACAAGACTGTAATACAAACAACTCAAGGACATATATAGATGAACAGTAAACAATATAAACTAATGAAGTATGCAAATGTAATAATTATTATCTCAATTAATAATTATTAGATGATTAATGTAAAAATAATTTATCAACCCATATATTCTACTTTCCTAAAATCCATGTTAACAAGCTCCCCTATGTCCTGAGGTATTTATCTAATCTAATTATATTTGCACAAAACATTTATTTTTCTGATTAAGGCCTAATTCAACTTATTTAAAAATTGCTAAATTTTCAACTGTTTTCATCTTGATCCACATGAAAATGTGCCTATTATAGCTTTCTCATTCACCAATTATCAACAATTTTGGCCTGAAAATTGATTTTGGGATTTTTCCCAAATCACCTCTAATTTTTTCGAAATACTAAAAATATCAAAAGTAGAACAATCTAAAAATGTGCTTTATAGTGGATCTAGGATAAATCAAGAAATTTGGGGATTTTCTTCAAACTGGGTGTTTTTCCACAAATCTTAAAATATATTCAAATCTGCACTCCAATTCACAAAAACAATTGTATAAATAGTTAGAATTGATAACAAAACAGTTCAAATGAAGCGATATAAAAAAACTAAAAGTAGGATTAAATTGAGCTTTCTTACCTCATTGCAACCAAATGTTTGAACTTCAAATCTATCTTTCTCATTGCAACTGGATGTTTGAACTTCAAATCTATCTTTTGGTCTTGGAAAAGGTTGTTTTTTCTTGTTAATCTTTTCTTTCAGTGTTGAAAATAGATTTGCTGTGGACCAATCATCCTTTTACAGCAAGAAGGGAGAAAACCAGGGGGAAAATGGAGTAAAAAGCTCTCCAACTTCTGATTGGTGGTATTTAAGGCATCCCTGGAACAACATGATTTATAAAATCATAGGTTTCTAATGTTAAATTAAGATTTTACGAACACTATCTTATGATAATATCAATAACTTGGGGAAAAAGAAAAAATGCCATTTTCTATTCTGATACTTTATGTTTGACCCCCCAAAATGATAATATTGTCAATATTATCATTTTGAGGAATTCTGTATTTAGCAGAAGAGGTGTATTTGTGTATTTGAATTGTCTAAGGAACTAAAGTGGGAAGTCATTATGGTATATGCCTGATGGGATACCACACTTAATTAAATCTAAAGCACCTACCAAATGACCCTGTATCAGTCTCCTTCTCAAACCAAACTTCTCAAACAAGCGTTACAAACAAGCCTTAATACATTCATTCTAAGCCCCTCAACTGAAATTCAATTAGCAGTTTAGCACTAGTCTTACATTCCTTTATAACCTGGTTGACAGCCCTTCTCTGGTTAAACTATAGCCCAATTACCTTAAGCAACTCTTATTTTGATTCCCCTGGCCATACCATATATCCTACACCTTATTCTGAGATTTAGGAGCTTCTTAGGGTTTGTGTCTAATTGCTGATTTACCAATTCAGTTTATCATTGGTTTTATTAAGGTAATTTCAAATGCATCATTAGTTCAGGTTTTGGGTCCTCCTAGCTGTCTTTGCTGCAACTGCCTTTGGCTGGGACCATCATCTATGAGTGCTGAGATTTACTTCCTTTTTCTTTTTATGTAGTTTTCCCTAACACTTTATATTTAAGAGTTGAGGATTTTGAGAAAGTTATTTTAAAGTGGATGTATCTCCAGATTAGGGATCAAAATGATGATCTTGAAGGATCCTAATCAATCGTAGTATTATTATGGTTACATGTTTACTATCTGAGAATATGAATTTGCTACAAGCAATATTAGCTGATAAGAAGAAAAAGATAAACAGGGGAAAATATTGAAAAATGCTAAATTTTAGTTACTCTTGATTAAACTCACAGGGATATATACATGCAAATATGATCCCCGACAAAATCTCTGAAAAAGTAGCATTTTTCCGTTTGCTTTGAAATTTCATTGGAAATGAGGGGTCTGTTAGATTCCCATGCCTTCCCTGCTTTGAAATTTTGATTCTAAAGAGCTCCATAGCCTTGGTCTATTTGGCACATACATCAAACCCCAAAAGAGTTTTTTTTTTTTTTAACTATTTTCTATTTTAAATGTATATTTAAGTTTGCTGAAACCTTTGGCGTAATCTGTTCAACTTTGATTTCTCCAGAATTCTGGGAGTTTTGTTTCAAATGAAATCGATATTTTTTATCTGTTTTCATTAATAGACCAAAGTCCCAATGAAAGTTTTGTAAAATACTTGTTTTCTATTTTTTTCTTTATTTCAGGAATTTTGCTGATTTTTTTGCACTTGTTTTTAACTTTGATTTCTTCCCCGCTTTAGTTTTGTTTCAGTGTAAATTCATTTACTTGTTTTCTAACCCATAAATAAAATCCTGCAAAAAATTTGCAATCATTTTTTGTTTTCAGATTTTTTTGATTTTTAGAGTTTCTGGTATTGTGCTACCTTTATGACATTGAAACTATTGATGATATTATCGATATTGGTCATATTTCCATCATTGATGATAGGTGAGTGGACTAGCATAGGAAAAAATATTGATGACATTAGAAATTATCGAAATATTGGTGATATTTCCATCATTCATGATAGAGGGGTTGACTAAGATATGAAAAGTAAAAAGTGAGCAACTTGTGTCTTTTATTCGTGTTTTAGTGCTTTAATATTCATCTGAATGCAGTAAGCCTTTAGTGAGCTTACAATAACACAAAATTTGTATTCAGTTTTGACTCAGTGCATTTTAGTTATTTAAACTAGGTCTCACAGTTTTGTTGGAGTCAACCCTAACCCTGTAACCCATTTTATAAAACCTTAGCCTTATTCCTAAGTCCTAATCCAATCCATTTTCTAAAACTTCAACCTAACTCGACTCTATTTCTAAAATCAGGCTGGGTTCCGGGTTGTAAATGTTTTAAAAACATTTTTAAAATAGATAAAATAATTTTCAGATTTACGCAATGTTTCATCAATCAACACGAAATAGTCATAGATGCTCTAACATAAAGTATTTAAATGAATATAAACAAAAAATGTTCTTCTAAGAACAGAGCTTCGTGACTCTCCAATGCTCCAAGCAAATCTACAAATATCAAAATCCTTTTGTTTATTCCTTTATTGCTTAGAATTAATCTAATAAATGTCGAAAGTGGGGAAAATAGTTGTGGCGGGCGAAGTGGAAACCATTTTGGGTGACTTGGGGATTTTTTTGAATTTCTCAAGTGTTCACAATGTAGCTGGGAAATACCACATGTTTTTTTTTTTTTTTTTTTTTTCCATTCCTTGAATTTTTTTTTTAATTTAACCTTGAAACTGTGTTGTGAGTTGATGGGCTGGGTTAGCTCCAACCAAAAGCCAACCAAATTGAAAAATGGGTTGTGCTTAACCCAATTTCTAACCCAAGTTTCAAATTTCGCCAACCTTAAAACTGGTGGCAAATGTATTTGGTTCCATGTGCACCCTGGGTCAAACATGTGGACAACATCATTTTGGAAAGCATTTTGGGATTATGAGATAGGTTTGTTTACTTTTGTCAATTTAACATAGCCAAATCACTACATTCATTACTCTTTATACATTGGTAAAATAGTTCTTTTCTGTTACACTTTGATCTATTGCTTGTCAGATTAACCTTGTGTATTCGGGAAGCGATTTGGCTATGAAGACGAAGCTTCACTTCTTGAAAATTAGAGATGAGCTTCAAAGTTGCTCGTCCCCAACTCATCAGTACCTTGCCCTTTCAGTGCTTAAGGATGATTTGACTTCCATAATTGATGCCAATGAGAAAGAACTCACTGAGTTGTTTGCTGATGAGGATGATACTTTCAAAGATGCATTACCAGATTTCTTGGTGACTCCTGATCAGAGCTTTTATTCACAGAATCATGATATGCCTTGTAATATAAAATCTGGTTTGTTTGATAGGGCTGACTATTCTTCTAGTGCTGGTTCCAGTAGTGCTTTGTTTCATGACAACGAAGGTCTGTTAAAAGTAAAGAATATAGGAAATGAAGTATTTTATGAGGCACAAGACAGTAATGCATCTAATTTTGTGGTTGTAACCTTTCTAACAAGGCATCCAGGCTCTCCATTGTATGATGGTATTGACACGCAGGTAATCATTGTATTACACTGTGGTGTATTAATTTGGATAAATTCTAGTAGCTGTTTGTGGTATGTCATTTCTCCAATTGATAGTTCTTAATTTCATTTTTCATCACCAGATGTGCATCCGCATGTCCAAACTGGAATTCTTTTGTAACCGACCGACTCTTGTTGCTTTAATTGAATTTGGTCTGGATCTGAGCATGGTGTATTCAAAATCAATCAGTTCAGATCAAACTAATGCATCCAATGCTAAATCTTCTGAAGATGTTGAAAAGATTGAAGACAATGGGCGTGTCTATGTTAAAGGTTTACTCGGTTATGGCAAAGGACGAGCAGTGTTTTATTTGAAGATGGATGTTGACAGTGTTTGCATTTATCTTAATAAGGAGGATGGGTCCCAGCTTGCAATGTTTGTTCAAGAAAGTTTTCTGTTGGATCTTAAAGTAAGTAGAGATATGTGGAGATATAATGACTTTTTAGCTTTTATTTTCATATGCTATTATTCTCTTCCTTAGATTGTGTTCCAGCCTAAATAAAGTTTCATGTTTGAGTATTTAAAATTCCTGTTATTTTTTCTTTTCAATTTGATGGGAAATGTTAAAAAATAACTCTGGATAATTGTTGATGCCGAACATTTATTTTCTATATGTTCCCCATGTAACAAGCTTATGGTAAGAAATCAATTCAGTATTCCCTTGGAAGTTGTACCTTGGAAGTTGTACTATTGTTTGTGTATGAATGTCACCTTTCTAAACTATAATCACACCTCTAAACAATGGAACATCTGTAAAGGTGTACATTATGTCTGAGTTGGTGGGTTCAGCATGGAAAGGAGGATGCCCAGTTTTCTGTTTCATTCTTACCATCGTGTTTGTTCCAGTAACAAACCATAGGTACCTGCGAGTCTCATGCATAAGTACCTGGTGATGGATTGATTACTAGTTTATGTCAAAGATGTCTATTGGTCTATTAAGTGTTAAAGATTTTGAAAAGTTCTAAGATTTCCAACTCTAGTAATCTTTCACTTGCTCTTTGCTCTTCTCACTTGTCTTAACAAGCTACTTGAAAGTTGTCAGAATGTTTCATTAAATAACAAGTAGTTATTGATTTCTAGAAGTCATTTCGGATAAACTACATGCTTATTCTGGTGTCGTTTGCTATGTTCGTTACTATTTCAATTTTTAACTCCTTTAGTGTTTTAATGAGTCGTTTTTGTTTACTCTATACTAGTTCGTGTGGTGGCTGTGCAATTTGTGGAACATTTACTGTCTCTTCTTCTCACTTTACTGTCTATGAATTAGAAAAGATCACTACTCATCATTATCTGTCTGTGGATACTTATTTACTATTTTACTGTGGATGTGAAGTCTTTGGACTCATAATTCATCCTCCCTAAAGAATCCTTATAGAGAACCTGATTCTCTTTTAGAAATATTCCTCAAAAACGTATACTCCTTTTCTTGCAAGCTGAGTTTTGTCTGGCATCACATTTCTTTATCAGATCCATCCAAGTTCCCTTACAATTGAGGGGAAATTAGGAAATTTGAAGCTCTGGGATATGTCACTTGGACTGGATCATTGTTGGGGTTGGCTTTGCGATATACGTAATCAAGGAACCGAGTCCCTAATTAAGGTACTGTGTCTTCTTCCACGTGCTTGCATTTTATCTTCTACTTGTTGTCTTGTCAGAGTTCATGACATGAAGACTGCCCACCTGTAAATGAAAGTCTATCTGATTCTTTTATGTGCAAAAGGTGAAGAATTTTACCAATTTTTTGTGAATAATTGGATTTAAATTTCTGTACAAAAGAATCTTCATTACCTGAATGGTGTTATTGTCTTCATCTGTCTATTAATTGCAGACCAGTGTTTCTTGGTCTAAGTTTTAATTTCATTCCTTGTTGTCAGCTGCATTAAGTTCCTGAGTTCTTTTCCATTAGTTTGAGCTACCTGATTTTCCTTGATTTCCAAAGGAACTATAGAGTGAAAATATAGCTGATGTTTCGTGATCTCTTGAGTTTCCTGCCATGCCCTTGACATGGCACATGCTAGCATTATGCTGATTTGAACTGTCCAGTTCACATTTCTTTTCTTCTTCCAACATCATTATCCATCTCTCTATATTTGCATGAGCTGTGCATCATCATTTGTTGAGATGTAAATGATGGTTAAGGATTTTAGGGAAGCATGTAATGGAAAGACTGATCTTATCTAGATTTGTGGTAGTGCAGTGTAGAATTGATGGCATTGTCAGATTTTGCAGTACCCCAAACCCAGCCAATGTGAAGTATTGTTTACTTAGGGCCTACTAGATTCTATTGGTACTCAAAGCTCATAGGTTTAGTTCCTCTGTCCCAATTCTCTAGCCCAAAAGGCACCTTAGAAAGACTTGCCATGATTCACACTTGAACACCTGATCTTAGGTCATATTAGTTTCTAAACCAAATCTCTCACCAAATGATTTTGGGCTAGAGACTTGGCCCAAAAAGACAACTGTGCTGGCTTTCAGTGCCATTGGAATCTAGTGGGCCGAAAAGCGGACAATACTTCGCATTTGCATTTGTCTAAATTATTGTGTTGAAGAAATGATTGTTAATTCTAGAAGATGCTTAATGGGATGTGTCTGATCCATTTTGTTATTTAATTCGGTAAAGAGACAAAGTTAAATTTTGTAATAGGCCTTTGTGTTTGAATCTTCCTTCTTGAGAACCTTCAAGTTTTCACATGAAATAGGATACAACAAAGATTGTTCATGGCCTAACATTGTTAATTTCTAGGCAATTTCAGGCTTCCTGATTTTATTAAACTAAAGTAGAAATGAAATTTACAACTCATTGCTCTGTATAGTCAATTGTTAGATGTTGATGGCGATGATGGTAATGGTCATAAATAATAATTTTATGACATTTCCAATGCATGATGATAACAGTTCAGTTTGCAAGAGAACTTCATCTAGGAAATCTTTGCATAGACAAAATAGAGATGGGGTTGAACTCTTAATAATTTAATCTCATCTATAAAGTGAACCAGAACAAAATAGATAGAGTTGATGATGGAGAAAGATAGTATTGATTATAGAAATATAGGTAGTGACATAGAAAGAGTAGGTTTGCTAGCAATAGGTATGTTATATCAAACAAATGTGCAGGGAAACGATTTCCATGTTTCCAAACAAGTGCCTAGTGAGTTGTCATCATATCTTCCTCGATGAAATCCTTAGCCAGGTTTATTGAGGATGTATGAGGCAAGCATGTTTGGACTCCTTAGAGTAAACATTCATCATTAGGTCTTCATTGAGGATTATTTAGAGGTTGATGCAGAACTTGATGAGATACTTTTTTAGTCATAGAGAAATCAATAATATTTAGTTTAGTTTATGCATATTTAAGATTTCTTATATTTAATTATTTAATTTGGGTTCAATGTAAGTATCAAGTGATGAAAACCAGTGTTTGTTTTAATGATCAATAAGGATATATTGGTAGCCTAAAAAAGATATTATCATATTTATCAGAGATTAAATTAGCTTTATTAGGGAATTTTATTAGTAAAATAGGAAAAATTAGAAAAATGGAAAAAATCAAGAAAATTTCAATAAAACTTCATGATATATTATGAAAAATATAAAAACAAACTTAGAACGAAAAACATTGTATTAAATGCATTAGTAAATAACATAAATGTAAATATAACTAAAGAAAAAACATAAAATTAGGCACATGAAAATAATAACAAGACCCACAAATTGTCATTATTTATTTGGACAACATATACAACTTTGGTAGATTTAACTTGTCTTAAATATGCATAACTCAAGTTCTCACGAACATAAACAATTATAAACAATAAATAATATCAAAATTAGAAATATAATAATTGTCGTGCACATTTTATTATGAAGCTTGTGATCATCTCTATAATAGATTAGTAATTAGAGAGGGTAATATAGCTAAGTTGGCTAAATTAAGAGAAAGAAAAGGTAAAGACTTGATTCATGTTAAATGCATTAAAAGCAAAGATTAATGTCTTAATAAGGGATGATGAAATTGAGGAAATATGGATAAGTTATTTCTATCGTTTATTAAGTAGTGATCCTTTGGAAAGTATAAAATTAGATGAAAATACAAGTGTAAATGAAAATAAACATGTCATTTATTTTCATAGACTTTCAGTTTTCGAAGTAAAAGAAGCCCAATGAAAACTAAGAATAGGAAAATTTTAGATTGAGAAAATATATCAATAGAGATGTGCAAGTGTATAGGAGATATTGTGTTAAATCAGCTGACAAAATTATTTAAAAGATTATGAGATCAAAGATAATGCTAAATGAATAGAGGAAAAGTACCATGATGCCTATCTATAAAAATAATGGAGATTTTCAAAAGAGTGCTAATTGCTGTGGAATAAACCTTACGAGCACAATATAAACCTTTGAGATTGAGTAATTTAGCAAAGGGTAAGACTTTAAATAAATATTTCAAAAAATAAATTTTGTTTTATGCTAGGGAGATGAAATATTAAAGTTATTTTCTTAGTTAAACAATGGAGAAATATAGAGAGAAGAAGGAGAACTTCATATGGTTTTCTTTGATTTGGAAAAACCATACAATTGGGTCCTTAGGGAATTAATAAAATAGGTATCCAAAATGAAAAAAGTTACTAGTAGATATATTAATATTATTAAGGATATATATATAACAGATCTATAACAAATGTGAGAACCATGAGTGGAAAAATGAGCGAGCTTCTGATTGCTGAAAGTTTATATCGGGGTTTGATTGTAAGCTCTTATATCCTTGCCTTAGTTATGGATGGACTCATTAGACATTTATAGGAAGAGGTCCTTTAGTGTATATTATTTATGTTACTAAATAAATGGTGAGATGTTTTAGATTAGAATTATTCAAACAAAAAATAGAATATATAGAAATAATTTAAAAATAATAGAATTATAAATGAGGAGGTAGTGAAAATTCTAGATTTGGTAGTAACATAAAATGATGATTTTGGGGGTCTAGAATTTTCCGTGATTGCCGAGTACTAATTAGATTAAAGGAAAACTTTTATAGAATAGCTATAAGTCCAGCTATGCTTTGTAGGGTAGAATTTTGGATAGTTAAAGAATAACATATACAAAAAATGAATATAGTTGAAATGAGAATGTTGAGATGAAAGATAAAACTAGAAATGAAGCAATTCCCGAAAACTTAAAGGTTAATCCATAGGTAATAATGTGAGAGAAAGAAAACTTAGATGGTTTGGCCATGTGAAATGGAGGATGTCCTAAAAAAATGGCTAGAGGTTTTTAAGAAAGATATGAAAATGCTTGAGCTTGATGGGAACATAAGACTAATAAGAATAGGGCAAAATAGTCCATGTAGCTGTTCATTTGGCACTGTAGTCTTCTTCTCATCTGGCTTTTCATAGAATTATGTCATATCATGTAATCTCATAAAGTAACAAACATTTTCACCCAGACCAATATTATTTCTGGGCAAGGTAGTTGATCTGGCTGCTTACTATATAACCTTGACCTAAATTCAATTATAAAGGTAACTCTCTTGGGAACAAGCAATAATGGATGAATAACAACTATCCATAACGTTCATCTATTTCGTTCTTTGTTGATAAGTTTCATTAAGCTGGCTGCTGAACTTCTTTACTTTATTTTTTGTTCTTATTATTTTTGCTTTTGGATTACAGCAATAATTTGTATGTCTTATATAACATCTAACTGGAAATCTTTTTATTGAGTATCTTGTATTATCTTGCCTGACATGCTATTACTTAGATCGTTGTTCCTATTTGCATTCAAATTAACTGTACTAACTTAGTTTGTGTATATAGTTTATGTTTCGGTCTTATAGTGTTGAAGATGATGATTATGAGGGGCATGATTATAGTTTGCATGGTCGGCTTTCAGCAGTTCGTATAGTTTTTCTGTACAGATTTGTGCAGGAGGTAAGCCTTCTGCCACACAACAATGTTGGAGAATACCGTTTGAAGATTTATTTGCTGCTACATTAATCAAATGCATTAGGTTCATTAATCTGCTATGTTCATTTTACTGATATCATTTCAACATGATAATGGTAGACAGTGTTCATTTTCTCCGTGTCTTTTTAATATCCTAGTGATTAAGAGTTATTGTTGGCGGTTTCATCATTGAAATTTTGGTGCTTACTTTTTAAATACTCAATGTTCTTATTCATGAAAAATACATATGCAGATTACTGCGTACTTTATGGAACTTGCCACCCCACATGCGGAAGAAGCAATTAGGCTTGTTGATAAAGTTGGAGGCTTTGAATGGCTTATTGAAAAATATGAGATAGAGGGAGCCTCTGCAATAAAGCTCGATTTGTCTTTGGACTCTCCCATTATTATAGTTCCTCGAAGCTCTAAAAGCAAAGAGTTCGTATTTTCTCTGAACATTCTTTTCTACTTCTTTATTGACTTATGCATTTTAGTTTTCAGAGTTTTTACACTATCTTAGTGTCCTTAGTTCTCTGAAGTATATGAATCATTTTTCTAGATGGGCTGCTCATTGACCACAAAATTGTTGGATGCTTATCTTTAAGATTTGGACATGGTTGAATAGAGTCAATTATGATCTTATGGGTTCATGAATTTGTGTCACATTATACCGAAATTTGTTGACCTTGATTGAATTTATGTTACCAATAGATTGGCTTTAGATTTTTCTTGTGGATGTTAACTGGTTTTTGCAATGAAATGCCTTGTTAATATGCCAACCAAGCATCTATAATCATTGAATTTTCCATTTAGGAATGGAGAAAAGAGGTGGGGAAAGGAAAAAGGAAAGTTGGGGAAAGGAGAGGGAATGATGTGATGTGAAAAGGGGTAATGATTATCAATAAAGTGAATAAAGATAAAATAGGTAGGCTTTTTTAATAAGAAGATAAGGAATAATGATTGGAGATATATGTAATAATGGTAAAAATAGTGTTTTTAGGTAGTTAAGATGTCAAATCACATTGAAAGAGATGGAAAAAAGTTTCAAAAACTTTTCCACCAATTTTTTTCTTCATTCCCAAATGGAGCCCTAAGGGGTATTCTTTGCTTGCTTTTATGCAAATAATGCTACAATATGCTCCATATCACTGTTTTTTTTTTTTCTGTTTTTTTTGTGATTGGTTGTCTTTCATGAAAGGTCTACTTCTTTCCATACTTTTTTGTTACTTGTGGATATTTTATTCTTCATTTTCTCCCTCTTTAGTCTTTACCTCATATGGAAGCATTCGTTTTGAGGTAAAAGAGGAGTAAAAGCACATTTATGGTTCATAATCAAGATACTACACTAGTGGGGCATTACAAAAACATTCAATGGAAATTTTTTAATCCTTCTTTTTTTTTTTTTGTATTCAAAATGATTAGAATTTTTTTTTTTTTTTTTTGTTTAGAAAATGCCTGGAACATTTTCTAAACTTGCCTAATAATACCACCATGTGATTTCTTCAACAGAAAGGGTGTGTCTGGTTTGAAATAAAAGAGATGCAAAAGAGGATGGAAAGCAAAACAGGTATAAAAGGTGATGTGATGATGTCACCCTTATATGGGTGATGTTAGCAATAAAATGAATAAATATGGAACACAAACGTTTTTTGAAAAAATGTAGATAATGACATGGAAAAAGTACAGAAGTTAGGGATGGTTAGGAGCAGTTAAATGTCATATCAATAGCATAGGGAGAAGAGAAAAAAGGGACTTTTTTGCCTAGAACAGATCTTAATGTAACACCCCCTAATTCTCTGTGAGTAAATTTGTTTACAATTGGTAGGAATTGAAATTGATAAAGGCTTTTTGATGGATTAAATTAGAAGTTATAACTACTTGCTGTTACATTTTTGAGGATGAAATTTTATATTATGGAGTTAATTCTAGAGATCTGAGATAAATAAGCAAGGATGAAGAAGCTTACTTTATTGAGATGTTGATTTGTAACAAAATGGACAAAAGTTAAGAGGAACATATGGCTTGTATGATATATTTTTATTTTGAGAAACAGAGGTTGGTTTGAAAGCCTATAGGTGAATGCATGAATGGTGGTAGTGGGAGACAAATTTGTACAAATTTATAATTTAAATAGAAAAAATAAAAAATAAATATATTAAATAACGAAACAATTTATCCAAAGCTCTTTCATCAAACTAAGCTTAATCATGAATAATTAATAGGATGATGAATAAGTTTATAATTTGGGGTCAATTAAAGAGTGTAGAATTAACGTTAATTATGAATTCAACCTGAAATTATATAAATTATATAATTGTATTGAACCTAATACCTTCAAATAATAACAAATGTATGATTGTTTGAATAATTTTGTATTTGAAGAAGAATTAAAGTTATAATACTATAGTACTAGGGATTCTATATTTAGGGATTGTTTCCCAATTTATACCTATGCAAAGAATCTATGATATTTCACTTTTGGCCTTTTGAATTGGATAAAATTTTATGTTCATAATTCAGAATCTATTTTGAGGATTATTATAAATTTTCAAGAAGATCAATTTTGTAAAATTAAAGAAAAAGTTTCTGGAAAATAGCCCAATAGGTTTTGTAAAATTATAAAAATTATATGAGTTTTTAAGCTTCAGAAAAATGCTATATCTAAAAACTTACTGTTAAGTTAACCTAAAATTTTATACTAATTGAAAATTTCATGGCCGTCTGAATTATAAATAGGTGATCCCTGGAATCAAAGTTACATAACTTATTCACACCATTAGATTTAAGGGCAATTAATTAGGAATGTAGATCTTCCAATCCTATTGTCCGGATTTGATTGGACTTTATAAACTAATTATTATTGTTGTTGTTGTTGTTATTATAATAAAAATGAAATGTTTTTAGCTAATTTAAATTTATAAAATATGATACTTGTTACTTTGCATTGCCCACGTTGTGTGGGCAGCAATGTGTGTATTTTGGACCATGCATCTTCCTGAGCATCAATACACATGCTTGTGATTTTCAGTCCTTTAATTTCTTGAGTAGTTAGGTCATCCCATATTGTAAAGTTGATTGGATCAGATACTCAGGGACAGGTGTGAATTATCAGCTATCTGATGCATTAAGTCTAGCTTTTGTGAAGACAAGTGGAGGCCAAGGGCAAAATGAGTGGGCCACCTCATTCAGTTAGGACCATGGTTTTTTTCTTTAGCAGTAAACTTAGCTCATGTGGTGACCATGTGAATGAATATGCTAAAAAGTAGCAAGAAAATCAGTTGGATTAGTATGTTATCCAAATGGAAATATGGTTACTGGCAAACCAGAATGGAAGGAGGATTTAGGAATGAAACAAAGGAGGCCATAATCAAGTGAAAGAATTGAGGCTGAGGTTATTTTATTATATAGTCTCACTTCTAGTTTATTTTATGCAATGAATTTACCTAATTAATCAATGTTGGATATTTTTGATTTGGTTATGAAAGATATCTTGATTCAATTGCCAAACAAGTGAATTTCCTTGTACATGTATGAGTTGACATGATGATTTGGTGTGCGTATAGAGTACCATGACCATTGTCTCACACAGAAGTGGGAGTGACGGATGACATGCTTTGAGTGGCATGAATGAATTCCATTATGCAGAATGGTGTGTGGGTAATAATAAAGAATTTCCATGAGTAGAACAATGTGCGAGTAATGTTAATGAATTTCAATATGCATAATGATATGTGGGTAGTATTAATGAATTCCCATATGTGGAATGTTGTGCAAGTAATATTAATGAAATCTCAAATGTGAAACAGTTTGCAGATGGCATTAGTGTATTTTTATATGCTGGATAGTGTGGAGGTGGTAAAGGTGCGGTGGCATTGATATATTCCCACGAGTGGGATGGTGTCTAGGTGGCAAAGGTGTTGGGTCGTATTGATATATTCTTATGGTATGGTGTGCGGGGATATTATCTTTGGGTTATTGTCTTATGTATCGGGGGGTGGGGGATGTTTTAATTAAGCCCAACAAAAATTTGGAATCATGATTTGATTTCTATTTTTTTACACATGCTTTTGCTCATCAGATATTTTTCTTGAATTATAATTTATGTTGTAACCAAATTATTTACCCGGTGCCAATATATTTATATTATAGCCAAATTTATATGCTTGCATGATTCATGTGAATTTCATATGAAAATGGGAATATTGCTTATTAAGCTTGTTGGCTCACTTATATATAATATATTGGCTTGGATTGAAAAGAACCAATGGAGTAACTATTTAGGCAGAGGATTTGGGATTAGTGGGAGAGAAAAACATTACAGCGGTATGTTGAGTCTAAAGGTGTTATCTGATGATTACAAAACTTGTTCATAACTTAAGTTCAGATCTAGTGAAGTTTTGCTCAGTTTTTGTCTTTTTGTAGTGATGAAGGAACTCACAAAGGAAGCTATATAGGCCAAAAAGGCCTGTTAAGTCCTTTGGAATCATGTTCACATAACTCGAGAAGTAAATAGAAGTTGGAAATGTTTATAAACAGCTAGAAATCATTTCAAACTATATATATGAGGTGTTGAAACTTAAAGAAGTGTCAGCAAATGAAGTATTAAGTCAAAAACATTCCCAACAACTTAAAAGAAGTCTCTCCAAGCCATAACTATCACGTGTTGAAAGTGCATCATCTACAACATAAAGAGGAACTTCTTGTATGACCTTTAGAATAATTTTAGTTTAGTTTTTTTGTGTTTTTACTTGTACAAACCTACTTAAATAAGAGGCTTTTGCTTGTACATTTGTTTTTACTTGGTTTTGGGATTTCTACTAACAAGGGTTCTCCTTGCAATAGTGGTGTCTTAGAAGAGTTCCCTGGTAAACTTGGAGAAACTATGTGCTGTTGTGTGAGTTCCTTGTTAAACTTGGAGAAACTAGGTGGTGTTGTAAGAGTTTGCTTGTAAACTCGGAGAAACCAAGGGAGATTTGATTTCACAGTTGATATTGGAACCCAAGATTGAGATACCTTAGAGAGTTGAATAGGTACCGGGTTTGAGCCAAACCACTATATTTCTTGGTGTGCTTATTTTCTAGTATGCTTGCGAATCTCATTTTAGTTTCTCAATCTTGCTTTGTTTTGTATTTTGCGATACACCCCTTTGGGACCAACATTGTATGACATGTAGATGTTGCAAAAAAGGATATAAAAAAAAAAAGCTGAGGCTATTAGATTAGTGCAAATTAGATTATAAAATTGTTTATGAATGTAAATTGGTGGTTTGTAGCTGTGCTATATATTATCATTTGCTCTAGCCATGAATGAAGTGTGATCAAGTGAAACATTACTCTGGCCTAACGTACTTGAGTAGCAAGTGTGGCCATGTCACACTATTGATAAGATTGATTAGGGTGTGATTGCAATTAGTATAGGAAGAAGACGACTTTGGAAGAAAGAGCAAGGGAGAAAGGGGAGAAGAATAGAAGAATTAGGGATTTAGAGAAGGAAAAGAAGTGAATTGGGTGATCAATATTGTATTCAATCACAATTAATTTGTAACAGTTTTAGAAAATGAATAAATAATAAAAGCAACACTAACACAATTCCATTCTTATTGGGCTGTGCATAATAAAATCCTAAAAAAAACAATAATCTAAACCATCTATCAAAACAAAAAAATATATAAAATAATATGAAAAATCCTTATTTTTATGCTTGCACCTCGTATATGTGTGGATTTGGCATGACAAATCTTGTTGACCATTGGGCAGTTTCCCTCATTATGGAAAAAAATGTTGGAAATGTTTTTGAGGGTCACACTAAATGATTTGGTTGCATCCTTACCAATAAGGCATTTGATGTCTCGTTTGGGGATTTGAGCCAATAGTCATCTATTTTTGGAATTTTGCATTTCATAAGTATGAGTAAAAGGCTTAGATTGAGCAGCTGTTGCTACTGCAAATATTTATAAATTCTTGGTTTCTGTCCCATTCCTTCTTCTGAAGCTGTTGTTTAACGTGCATGTATTGGATGCAACATAGACATCATGTTGAGCATTCTACAAATTGGTGCGGGTTAACTATCTAGGAATTACTAAATTTTGTTAGCAAGATATGTTTTGGATCTAAACACAACAAGGAAGTCTTGATTGTATTGATAAGTGTGGACTCTTTTCATTTATTAGATGTTACTCGATGTTCTTTGTTTCACAATTCTGCTTGCTTTCCTGCAAATTCTACAAGCAAAGTCTTTCTCTGATGGAAAACATTTTTACTGCAGCTCCATACAACTTGATTTGCATCAGCTACGGATAAGGAACAGTTTTACTTGGCATGGTGATGGGGAGGATGATCCTTCTTCTGTTCACCTTGACGTTCTTCATGCTGAGGCAAACTCCATTTTCTTCTCCCATAGACATTTTCTCGCTCTTGCTATGTGTGGAAGGCCTCTTGAAATGTAGATCTAAAACAATGGCATTTCACTTTTATATTGCAGATACATGGAATCAATATGGCTGTAGGAGTGAATGGTCTTGTTGGTAAACCAATGATACGAGAAGGCCAAGGACTTAATATCCAAGTGCATCGTAGTTTGAGGGATGTATTTAGAAAAGTACCAACACTTTCTCTGCAAGTTCAGGTCATGATTGTGCTCTTAATTTTATTGTTCTTTGCTATTAGATGCGTTTCATTTATTTTTGGCAAAAGATTGCTACCATGCATGAATGTTTTCATTGTTGATCTTTCTTTCTCAATCATAAACTTCTCAGTGAGTGTCCAAATATTGTTAATATAATTCCTGTGTGATCCCTGATTTAAAAATGATGCTTCAGGAAAATGATACTATCAAGAAATGGGATTTGTCCATTGTTAATATCTTGCAAAAATATTATGTTGTTGGGATAAAAATATTGGTTATATGGATCATAATGCCCCTTTTACTACAATTACAACACATTTAAGAAGCTTGTTTTCTTTCAATCTTTTGAGGATAACAATATCTTTTGTTTTGGTTGGTACACAATTTTGTTTTTGTAAGTGTATAGGTGATGTTGGTATACAAAATTTTCGTTCTGGCTGTTATATGTGATATCCCACATCGCCTAGGTGAGGGAAGGGGTCCTGGGCTAAATATGTGAGGCTCGGTTGCAAAGGTATCGCTCGTTTTGGGCGGGTGAAGGACGGGCCCGGAGGAGTTGGTGAGGTTCTTGTTAAGGATGCACTGTGCTCTAGTAGGGACAAATCCGTGAATCCGGTGAGGTTCCTGGTAAGGATGCACTGGGCAAAGCGGACAATATGTGCTGGAGCACCGGGTTATTATAATTAGTATCAGAGCCGACTCCTAATAGTCTACGGGGGTGTGTGCCATGAGGACATGACAGCCTTGAGGAGGGGTGGATGTGATATCCCATATCGCCTGGGTGATGGATGGAGTCCTGGGCTAAATATTTGAGGCTCGGTTGCAAAGGTATCACCCGTTTTGGGCGGGTGAAGGACAGGCCCGGAGGAGCTGGTGAGGTTCTTGTTAAGGATGTATTGTGCTCTAGAAGGGATAAATCCGTGAGTTCAGTGAGGTTCCTGGTAAGGATGCACTGGGCAAAGCGGACAATATGTGCTGGAGCACCGGGTCGTTACATTGTAACACTGAAGAAGTTGTCCTTTTGTCACCTTTCAAGAGAAACTTTCTCTACCCGAGGTCTATATCCCTGTAGATGGGATGTACCACCTGCTAGGAATGGCTTAGGGAGGAAGAAAGAGTGAAGATTAGTGGTAGAGAATGGAATTCTTGGGAAAGAAGAAGGGAGAAGGGAAATTAAAGTGGTTTGAGAGCTAGATACTTGGGAGAGAAAAGGAGTTTATCCAGGAGGGAGCCATGTGTGTGTGTGGAACCCTTTCCATCAGCACTCATGGCTATATATAAGCAAATACAAAATAGGCACAAGCGATATGTGTGAGTCTCTAATACATGCATGGATCCATACTAATGAGGAAATAGGCTACAACATATACACAAGAGACACATCACTTGTACCCTTTCAACTGTTATTATTCCAAAATAATATTATATTTACAAATAAAGTGGCCATGTTAGTATTTTATTATGAAATTTAAGTTAAATAATATCAATATGCATAATAAATGTTAGTATTTTATTAGGAAATTTAAGTTAAATATCAATATGCATAATACTAATTTAATGTATTTGATTAGTAATGGAATATTTGATTTATCTCTTGTAAGCTAAAATTCATGTTCTAGTTGAATTTTGAATTTGACATTTGCAATTTTGATTTTTGCTTTGACTTATGTTTGTTGCATGACAACATGTTTCATACTCTTGTTTTGTTTTGAATGAAAGACGAATTTTAAAGATTGAGAAGAGTATACTCCATAAAAATAAAGGGAAGGAACCTTAACCCTTCTCGGCAAGGTAGCATAATTGTAGTTGTTGAAAAATAAAGGATGGTGATGGAAATCTGGAGTGTCTTATTTTAAGAATACTTACCTCAGGTAGAAGTACAAAATTTAGAAATTTAAGTGTCTTCTCCAAGAAGATTTTTATTTGAATAAGTGTATCTTAGTTAGATTTTCTAGAAGATTTCTATTTGAATAAGTGTATCTTAGTTAGATTTTCTAGATGATACTAGCGTATCTTAGCTAGATTTTCTAGAAGATACTAGTATCTATCTTGAATTTCTTGCTAGATATTGTCATCTATTTTTAGTTTTCTTCTCTTAGGAAATCAAATTAACTTTTAGTTTTCTTCTCTAATAAGTTTTACTAAACTTAGGTAGCCTCCAGCATCAATAAATACAGCCTTTGTAAGCCTTCAGAGGCATTGAAATTTGAGTTGAATATAAGTATTTCCTACTTTCTCTACTAATCTTCTCTCTCTTTCCCTCTACTCTTCTAGTCATTCTTCTTATCACTCTTCCTTTCTTCCCTTCTCATTCCCTAAGAGGATCCCTCTTTCTTCTATCTTTTCTCTATTCGTTCTACATCGGATGGTGTAAGTGTATGTACTTTGATGGTAAATGCCACATTTTTCTTTAAAGTTTCCCTTGATTAAAGATGGAATGAAAAAGAAAAGAATTATTTCTTTAAATTTTTTTTCACAAAAAGATTGATTCTGATGGCGGCATGACATACCTGTTGATGTCCCTCGGCAACAAATTTTTCTATCAGCAATCTTCAGATTGGTGATGGTCATAATAACCTTGTGGCTTTCATACACAGCACTTAGATTCTTGCATGCAGGTTTTTTTTATTAAGTGGACTTTATACTTGATTTCCATTATGTGGAAGCTGATCTTTCTATATCTTCATACTGCAACTGATTGGCAACTTTTTAAATCGGCAGCTTTGTTATTTTCTGATAGGCTATCTTTAGTACAGAGTTTGAAGTTTGATATAACTGATTTTCAGTCTTTTATGTGGCCTTCTGACAGTGCTTTTCTATTAATCCATTTCTTCAACTTCTAGCAGGTTGGCCTATTGCATGGTGTAATGTCCAGCAAAGAGTATGGTGTCATTCTGAATTGTCTATACCTGAACTTATCAGAAGAACCGATGCTTCCTCCAAGTTTTCGTTCCAACACTTCTGCTTCAAAAGATTCAATGCGGATGCTTGTTGATAAAGTCAATTTACACAGTCAAGCTCTCTTGTCTCGAACTGTTGTGATTGTGGCAGTTGACGTAAACTATGCTTTGCTTGAGTTATGTAATGACCGTGATGAGGAATCTCCACTTGCACATGTTGCTGTAAGTTTTCATCTTCATTTTGTTTCATTATTTAACTTTTAGCAACTTCTTAAAATTTGCTTCTTGATTTGAAAATTTTGTATTATTTTCATATTCTTCCCGATTTCGTTACTTTATGACCTAAACTTTGACCATCATCTTCATTTATAATTCTTCCAAATGCATTAGGCTCATCTGTCGACCCTGCCATGGCCTTTGATGTGAAGAAACTCACTTTGTATGAGTTCTTGGTCTCCATTATAAGTGACCTTAGATGTTTCATAATGTTATTGCCTATTGAATGATTTCTTTTCTCATCCTATCCTATTCCTTCCTAGTATGGTACTAATCCATCTTAATGTCCTTAAGCTACTACACACCTGTGAGGATGCTATTCCTTGCAATCAAGAACTTTCTGGCATAGATTTTTAGAGATCTGCTCTAGTTTTTAAATATGCTTAATAAGAAAATTCCATCTGTTATTATCTGACTTGTTAACTGTGCTTCTACAGCTAGAAGGCCTTTGGCTGTCATATCGATCCACTTCATTGTGTGAAACTGATCTATATATAACTATTCCCAAGTTTTGTATAGTGGACATTCGTCCTGACACAAAGCCTGAAATGTGCTTGATGCTTGGCTCTTCCTGGGATGTTTCCAAACAAGGTGCTTATGGTGTTTCTCATTTTGCAAATTCTATGATGTCTTTCACTGATGGTGGCTCTTCGATAAAGAGCAAAATGGCTTCAACTGATGAGGACATTCCGAATTTGACCATGTTGGTGATGGATTATCGAGTTCGTCCATCATCCCAATCTGTTGTTGTGCGCATCCAGCAACCTCGTATTCTTGCTGTTCCAGATTTTCTTCTTGCTGTTGGTGAGTTTTTCGTGCCCGCGTTAGGTACCTTGACTGGCAGGGAGGAAATATTGGATCCTAAAAATGATCCTATCTTTAAGAATAATAGCATCGTGCTTTCAACACCTATCTATAAACAAACAGATGCTTTCGTCCACCTGTCTCCTAGTAAGCAGCTAATTGTGGATGGGTTTGGTAGTGATGAGTTTACATATGATGGATGTGGAGGGACAATTTGTTTGAGCCAGGGTGCTGATTTGAAAGACGGTGGACCATTTGAGATTCAACCTATTATATTAATTGGACGAGGGAAGATGTTGCGGTTCAAAAATGTCAAAATTGAGGTATTTTGTTCTTTTGCTTCGCAACATTCCCTAAGCTTTTTATGGTGTTGCGAATTCTTTATTTATTTCACAAACTGATGTAGAGTACTTGAAATGTTGAGAAACGCTAAAATATATTATGTTGCTTAATTATGGGCATTGCTTGTTTCTCCATCCTCATGAGGATTTCTTGAGCTTTGTTGAGGCTCTCTGGTTAGAAGTTAGTGGGTGATCTTGCGATGCTGTATATAGGTTGACACTAGCTTCTAGGAGTGGTCATTGAATATTATTTATAGGTAGATGTTAGTGGTGCAAAACTTTCTTGGCCATACACTTGAAAGTTCCAAAATTTTGGCATTTCCTTTTAGAATTCCATGTTGATTTTCCACTTTATTTAGCATCTATTTACTCACATTCTCTGTTTCTGTTGAAGAAAGGATCTTGTCACTAAAAACTAGATGCTTTTGACCAATATTTGTGAGAAACCAGAAAATGTTGACCTTCAAAAGGATTGCTTTAACACATGGTCATGACTCATGCTGGATACCCGGTGTAGTACATTCTCTCATATCTAGGTTACAATGATTATCTATTGTCCCAAGTAAAATTCTTAATCCATAGAATAGAAACTGTTAAAATGTCAATTTTTTTCCATTATCTGTTAACCTTTTCTACTTGTAAACCATGTCTAATGCCATATATTTTTACTTTTCTTTCTTCAGAATGGTGCCCTTCTGAGTAAGTGTACGTACTTAAGCAATGACAGCAGTTATTCAGTGTCCAAGGAGGATGGTGTGGATATTTCATTTTTGGATAATTTTGCATCAGAAATCAGTGAATTTAGTCCAGAACCAGTTCAAGATTCGTCTGTCTCCTTTACTTCTACAAAAAACATCAGTTCTTTGAATCTGCTGCAAAGTGTTACTTTTGAAGCTCAGGTAATCTAATTGTGTTCAGCAATCTCCCTATCATAACCTGTGAGAATTTATTGTTGTTGACATTAATTTAAGAGTTTTTTCTCCATTGTCCTTTATCATCTCATAAGTGAAATGTATTTCTATAATTGCCTACTTCTAAATATTTTATTTGTTGTTAATTTGTAAAGCACAATGGTTATTAGTTCAGTTGATGTACCAAAAAGAGTTTATATACATTGTTATAATTGTTGATATATGACACTGTTTAGATCGCAATCTTGAGATATTGTCAAAATGTCACTAATTTTTTTAGGATGTGTTTGGTTGTAGGCATCCTGTTCTTTTCCTTCTCTTTTAGGTTTTCTTCAATATTTCCTATAGTTTCAACCATGAACACCTATCTTCCCATCTAAAAGTCCTTTTTATTTTGTCTTTGTACATTTTATGGCTAACATCATCTCCTTTCCCTTTGACATAATTTTCACCTATCCATCTTATCTAATGTAGGACAAGAATATTCTTTATCAAATTGATATTGAGCAAAATTACTTTCATATAATAAAAAGGGAAAGATTATCAAAGAAAGAGGTAGATTCTTTTAATTGGGAAAAGAAAGGAAGAAATTATGGATTAGAAATAGAAAAATGAGATAATTTAAGAAGAGAGAATTAGAAAGTAAGAAAACAAAGAACTTGTACAATTTTTAAATTTTTTTATAAAAATCTTAATACATTCTACTCCATTTATAGAAAATTGACATGTAAAAGAAAATCATAATTTCATTGCATATAAATAAAATCGTAAATAAAATAAATGAACTGTTAATCTAAACGAATTATGAAGTTGATCTATGTTTTAATTACTTGATTCATATATTAACTCGAGCTTAATCATTTAAATAAATGATGCACCCAATGCATGAGGCTCCTACTAATGTGTGGTTTGGAGAATCAACCAAACATACAAAATCACAAATATGTATAAAATACATAAAATCCTGTTGATTTCTTTAACTTTGTAGCATATCATTATCAATTCAGTTGGCAACTAATGATGTAATCTAACACCTCAAGTGAGTGTCTCGTTTATTACACGATACCTCAGGAAACACCACTTGATTCTTCTCTTTTCTTGTGATTTTTCTATTGTGCTTTATAGGCTTTAGATGCTTCAACAATGAACACTATATTGATCTTGTTCACCAAGTTCTTGATTTTCCTCCCATGTGACGGTTGTTGTAGATTTCTCTCTTTTGTCTTGAAAGTAGATCTATCCCATTACTTGCAATTTCAAAATCTTTAGGTGAAATATTAGCGAAAATTTCGTTTCAACACCCAAGCAAAATGTTTCTTGCTAGGGAAAATGGGGAAAAATGTAGTTTAGGAGAAAATCTTGAGATTTGAGGGAAATTTTTAAAAAATTTTCCCAAAATCTCAAGAGAACATGGAAATCTCACTGAAATTTTGCCAGAATAGGAATTGCTCGCTGAAAATTTAGATGAGAATTTCAAACGCATATGAAAAACCCTAATGCGAAAGAAACCTATCTGAAATTGTTTGAAACCCACCCGTACATTCCCATAACCCATTTTCAAAACTCATTTCATTAATTTCTAAGAAAAAATAAAAACACTACATTTGAAGTTAAGAGTGGGAGATTGGAAATCCAAGGCAAGGCTATCAACTTCCACTTTGACTATTTTCCAACCTAAATTGATTTTTCCCTTTCAAAATTGATAATTTAGTTTTCAAAATCCATCTTTTATGTAGATAATAATGGTTTATGAGAGTTTTTTTTAACAGATTTTTCATCATGTGAATTAAAATAACTTGTAGATTGGGTGTTCTATTTAAATAATTTCTAAAACATACGAAAATTGATTTTTTAAAATTATTTGATTTAAATAATATAAATATTATTTAGCAGCAATAAAAATAAATAATTATGCTGTCGTTTGTCATAAAATTAATTTCTCTGTCTTCTTTACTTCTTGTATGTTGACATTTGAAGTGATGTTTTTTATTCTAAATGCACAATTAGATTTATAATGATTTATCAAGTAGTTTTATGGAAAACTTCGTAACTTTTACCCATTTTTTTTATATTTTAGCATAAATGTTTGGCGAAATTATTGATAATTTTTCCGAAATTAGTGAAAATTTCTCTTTTTAGGCTTAGCGAAATTTCCCCTCTTAGCAAAACCGTGAGCACCGATCCATCCTAAAGAACGACTTTGTTCATCTTTTCCATCAAATCTTTTAACATTTTAGTCTTCTCAGCACTTGAATCTTCGATCACTTTCGGATCTTAATCCATAACCTTGCCAATATTCTTGCTTTCTTTTGTTTCACCTTTTGTAACATTTGATGGTCCAACAAGTCACAATAATATGGTTCTCCTGGTTCTCATATGTGGGTGTATTTTCTAAGGGATCTCGACTAATATCCAACTTTTGATTTGATCCAAACAGAGATTTTCTGTAAGTTTCATCAATGACATCAACTATGAATTTACTCTGGAACCAAATACCACCCATAGACAAATTTTTGTTAGCTGTATTAACTATATTGGATTGGAGATCATTTATATTGAATTGTGAAAATTACTCCTTTTGCCTTTCATAGAATTCTGTTTGCAAGATTCAAAACTCTATTTTAACGGCTTTATGTTTTCTCGCAACTCAGCCATTGAGGCTGCTATGATTGATACTTGAACATGTGATACTCGAGGTTGGGCAACTACCTTAAAGAAAGTGGTATTAATTGGAGAACATGGATAGCTTGTAGTTTTCCATATCTTGTTGCCTATTCTTTTTCAACCTTTTTTAACGTTTGATATGCTTCATTCATATTTCATATCTATATATATATATATATCAGTTCTCTTATTTCACACCTTATATTTTTCCTCACCTTTTTATTATTCCTTCACTTGTTCTTCAATATAATCCATATCTTGCATTTAATCTTTAAATCATAATATTTCTATGAATAATCTTTAATCATTACAATATTCTCATTAGTTTCTCATGCAGCATATTTCTTGTCCATCATGATGAATAAAAACCTTTTAATCCATTCCACTCATTAACTATTTAAAATATCTACAATTTCATAATTACCTTGACTCTGAACAGTCATCCTCTGTTTAAGTTCTTTCTTGACAGTTTCTTCCAGATTGGAAATTAACATCTCAAGTTGACAAAACTTTTCAACCTTGAAGCAGAATTTCTGAATTGTATCATCAGTTTACTTTTAACCATTTCTTTGACCATCTTGAAATTGAAGCAAAGCCAAAGAAACTTGGATGGCGTCCTTGAAAACATAAAGGAGAAGACAGTAAATTGGAATATTTCATAAAAACCAGAAGTAAACATACGGATATGATCTGCAAATTTCATCTTCAAACCACCTGCTTAGCTACAAAAGCAATTGGTAGCAGTTTTCGTTAAACCCAGTAAGAAATAGGACTACACGTCATGTAGACTCTAAAGTTGAAAAAGTGCACTAAACAAAAGTGCAATCTCAAATTGCTTTAAATGATTGGCCATCACTGCCTGAATCAAATTATATGATTTGCAGTGGGGTTTATATTTTGAGAACAATTCTGCAGTGAATGGAATTTGAGTGTGCATTCAAGTCAGGTCATTGCATGAATACAACGATGTTGTGGATGGGAACCACTCAAGAGGCGACATTCTCCTAAATTAATTCTGTGGCACTGTCAATTACTGTTCAGAACCAAAACTGAATTCATATTCCAGATTTGATATAGTTTTGTACTTTTCCTTATTTTCTTAAAAATTATCATTTAAAGAAAAATTTTGCTGTTAGCGGCTGCAACAAATAATATGGGCTCATTTCACAGTGATTCTATTTTTGTCCATTGACTCGCATGTACATCATCATCCTCATCCTTGTCATCATAAGCTGTTTTCTCACCCAAGTGGGGTCAGCTGCATGGATCTTCTTGCACTACTATTGATCTTGAGCTATGTCTTCAGTAAACCCTAGCATTCGTGTCTGTCCTACTGACTTCTAGCTATGTCTTTTTTGTTCTATTTTGACAAACTCATTCCTTCTAACTGATGTGGTCTCTAGTCTCCATTTCAGATGATCAAACCACCTAGAGACACTTGCGCTCATTTTATTACCTATTGGTTCTACCTTTAAGGTTCTCTCCTATTGCTTTGTTTCTAATTTTATCTTTTTTTGTTTTGCCTTCAATCCATTTCAATATCGTCATTTCAGTGAAAATTTATGTATACATGGTTTTTTCAGTTGCTCAACATTCTACCCCATAAATCATAGCTAGTCTTATAGCTGTCTTATACTTTTTTAAAAAAAATTTAATTGGCACTTGGTGATCACATAAAATTCCATAAGCATTAACTCACCTGTTACTTTTACTGAATATCTCATGTATTTTCTTTCTGCTTTGAAATTTATTTGAGTTTGTCTATTTTGGTCATTATCGAATACATCATTGGCTACTGTGTAGGTTGTTTCTTCTGAGTTTACCTTCTATGATAGTTCAAAGTTGTCCTCTGATGAATCCTCACATGGGGAAAGGCTGCTACGTGCAAAACTGGATCTCAGCTTTATGTGAGTAATTCACTTGTTTCATTTATAATATTTTTTGTGCTAATCATGATTTTGTAATGCATGGGTTTGTGTTCTGTACTCTTTTTGTTTACGTCTCTATTCTTCAGCATTGCTATTTAATTACACTCTGGTGAGTTGTACAGGGATATTGTTAAATCTTTTGCTTTCCTTGAATTGCATAGTTTGAGGTGTAGATTTTTTTTCCCTTTCTTTCTTGATTAATCCTTTCTGACACAAGTTTATGCATAACATAGCAATCATTGATTTTATTTCTTGAAAAATCATTCTTATTTATTGTAAATCTACAATTTTGGGGAAATCTACAAACTCACTTGATTTCCTCTAAGCCACTTAGACTGAGGCTTCAATATATCAGCATAGGATCATTATAGGTTGATATAGGGCTTGATAGTGTCTTCAAAATTTTATTTAAGTTTATTCCAATTATATTTTGAATGATGTTCATTTCTTCTTATCAATATGAAGTTGATTGTTACCAAGTGTTTAAATATTTTTTCTTAAAGTAGAAGTAACAAACTTATCTGAAGTTTGAAATTCAAGGGGTTTGTTTGGCAAGATATAAACCATTTACACCCTTTTCACATCCTCTTTTGGTTGGAAAGATACATGTACCTTAATTCAACTAATTTAAACACTTTCTTCACATCCCTTTTATTTTCACCATTTTTCCATTTTTTCCCCATTCATTAATCATATATATATATATATATACATGTATGAGAAATACTTTTATTGTCAAGCTTCATCTGGGGCCCACCTTGATGATTATATGAAACCCGAACCAAATATTAATCTTATCATTATTCTTTTGGCTGAGAGTCTAAAAATCATTTTAATTAAATAGTCATGTGGCCAAAAATTGAATCATTTAAGAGTGAATATTAACCCATTAAAATTGTTTCATTGTTAAATAGATTCACTTACTTTTAAGCATCCAAATCTTCTAAAATAATTATCATATTCAAAATAATGATTGTATGAAAGTTTATAATATTTAATGCTTAATTAAATGGATTTAAGTGAATTTCGAATGTTGCACATGGTTTTATATATTTTTAAAAATTGTGGCTCCCACAAGACTCCGATCAAAATGATTTTTAGTATCTTAGTTAAACAGAGGATGCTAAGTATGATAATTGGATCAAATTTCATATAATATTCAAAGTGGGCCCCAAATGAAGCTTGACCATGATTGACCATCAAAGTAATCCCCCTTTCCACACACGGGATATTATTTGCACTTTTACCTACAACTTTTTGCCAAAATTGCACATTTTATTGAAGCTGTCAAAATATTTTCAAAACTATCAACATCTCTTTGTTCTCTTCTCTCTCTAGGATTGACCGTCTCCCATCCATGGCTAAGGCATTTGATCTTTAGGACCTCATCTCCAAAGCCTAATTCTACAACATTTAGTAACTTTTGCTCACCAACCTTTCAAACCACTCTTAATTCGACATGTTCAATGTTGAGCAATTGTTGATTCTGCCACTGAATGGCAGGGACTCCGTGCAACCTATTCATTTTTTATGAAAATTGATATTTTTATTTGATCTAAACTACTTGCATTATTATACAATATACGTTTGTTTTTTATGTCAAAATTTATGTTGATCTAAACTACTTGCAATATTATACAGTATACATTTTTTTATTCTAACCACTCATTTGCATTTACCATTATTTACTTTGAAGTTTCATTGAAAAATGCCTAATATTTCTCTATTTTTATAATTTTTTAGTATTTTAGTGAATTTTTTTGACAGAATTATCAATAATTTCCCCAAAATTAATGAAATTTCTCTTTATGGGCTTAGCAAAATTTCCCCTTTCAATGAAATTGCGAACATTGTGCTGAACTGATCAGACAAATTGAATTGGCCAATCTGATTTATCTTTGATAATACTTTGTATGGGTAATGATTTGTGTCTCTTCATTTCTAAATTGTTCAAGAATTGTAGATTGGCCTCAAATGTAATATAAATCCTCCCACTTGAAGAGTTATCAGTTTTGTATGAAACAACTTATTGCCCTATATTTCATCCTAATACAAAAGATCTGTATTCTTTCAAATGTTGCTTGCTCTTCTTTTTGTTTTGAGGAAACAAAATCTGACCTGCATTTTGATGTTTGTTTCAATAGGTATGCTGCAAAAGAAAATGACAGATGGGTGCGGGCCCTTGTGAAGGATCTCACCATTGAAGCTGGTTCAGGCATTGTTGTTCTTGATCCGGTGGATATATCTGGTGGATACACTTCCATTAATGATAAGACGAACATATCTGTGATGTCTTCTGATATTTGTATACACCTTTCATTGAGTGTTATTTCTCTGGTACTTTACTTGCAAAATCAAGCAGCTGAAGCATTGCAATTAGGAAATGCAAATGCACTGGCTTGTTGTATGAACTTTGATCGAGTTTGGGTATCACAAAAAGGTCTTTGACAAATTTCTCATAGCAGATGATATTTTTCTCTGCACTTTTCCTATTGATGTGTGAATGCATCATGTCTGAGCTGTGGTTTTGTTACTCGCCTGTGGCTACAGGAAACCAGTCTGGTTACAATCTCACCTTTTGGCGTCCCCAAGCTCCGTCAAATTACGTTATATTAGGTGACTGTGTCACATCCAGGTAGAGACTTAAACTAACTTATAAAATATCTGTTGTGGCCTTTGGGGGTTGTGCCAAGCTTGTTTTGGGGCTAGATATTGACGCAAGATCCATATGGATTCCAGTTGTCAAGTTTTGCTGTTTTGCTTTATGTTTTTGGGCTTCAAATGATTGTAGCACCCAAATATTGATGCTGTCCTCGTGTTTTGGGCCCACTACAATGATTTAATATATATATATATATATCAACTAAAACGTTTGTAATCATTTTTTATAATACACAGGATAGTAGATAGACATTATTACATACAAAATGTTACTGATCCATAGATGAGTGATTAAATTAATTTTTTTATGATTTAAATACTTACAATGATGACCTCAAATGATTGTTTAATCTTTACACATGATATAATATTTTCTTGAATGGTAATATTCTTGTGTGTTTTCAATGGAAATGATTTCTTTCATGTGAACTGGATAAATGATTTAAAATAAAATGAATGGCTTGGATTGAAGTAACCACAGTGTCATGATACATACGTAATAAAATTAGGGGCCAGCAAAAGGCCTTGGGTGGCTGGTGGCAGGTCTGAATCATAGTTCTTTTCCAAAAGCTTCATTAATGAGTCCAACATTCCAACGTAAATTCTCTTCTGTGGTTTGCTTGATACAGAATTGCCTTATTTTTGTTGTTTCCAGTTGGAGCATTGATGTGTTGATGGTGCATGAAAATCAATGTGAGCCAATTTTAGTTGTGGAATTACCCCAATGGGTCCTGTTCTGGGCGTCAGTTTTTTATTGGCCTTTTGTAGATAAGCATTTTCTCCATTATGAATGATGAGAATATTGGTTGGCCATATTCCAGACATGATTAGCCCCAAAGTAAGATGTTTGGATTCCTCAAATGTAGGCTGCCAGACACAATGAGATAGGACCCAGGTTTTTGTTCTTCAAGTCCCCTTTAAATATCAAGTAAGAAATGAAATTCAAATTCGAAAGCAAGCATTGGTCTTTATTAAATAAATCCATCTTAATAATAATTGTGAAAATCTGTAAAATATTTCCATGACAAGATAGAATAGCTGCCCCATGTGGTTTAACTCTACTTTATATGGGGAAGTTAGCTTATTTTGATGCATGTGATTAATTTAGATCAGACTAAATCCAGTTTCAAGTAGGAAAGCAGATGTTTTTGCTACTCAAACTCATGTCACTAAGGTCACTTAAGTAATGCCTCCGACAAGATGTCCTAAATCAATGAAAAGAGGGGAGAAGTTGGAATAAAGAGCTCTTAAAAGGGTAAAGAAGGGAAGGGGGAAAAAGAAGATAAATTAAGTGAAAGGAACCCAAGTAATCAATAACTCATGTACAACCCATAACTCTTGTACAATGCAACCCTACTTTTAGAAGAACCAAAAAAAAAAAAAAAAAATCTAAAGCAACCTTAATGTGCTTCGCATAAATTAAAATTTAAATACAATACTAATCTAAACCATCCATCAAGTTGATCTATATGTTCATCACTTGATGCACTTATCAAACTCCAAAAATAAACAACTAAATGACTAAAATTCTAAATAAAGCATTCCCTAAAACTATGCAAAACAAGAAAACCCAAAATTGTATTCATCAAACTTACTGCTTATATCTCATTCTCTATCGTTCTCTCCAACATGGAAAAATTTGTGCTTTAGTTTGGATGAGGATGTTAGCCATAATCCCAACTTTGTAATGTGTCTTCTTTCATTTTAGTAGGACTTTCATATATTGGACAATGCTTCCAAAAACACCAATTGATTGTTCTTGTTTCCTTTATTTTTTGTTATGTATGCACCACTTGATTCTTTTTTTTCCTTTGATTTTTTGTTACATATGATTGTTAGCCTTTAAATTCTTCAATGGACGGTGTAGAATCTGATTCGTGTTGTGGATGTTACTCTCATGTGATGTCTCTTAAAGATCCACCTCTATACTTGTAAAGTATTTTCAACCTCAGAAATAAAATTGAACATCTTGGAGTCCTCCTTGTTCGCTTCTTATACCAATCTCACTTAGCACTGCTTTACTGTATTTGCTCAACAAGGTCCTCAATGCATTGATACCTCGTTCCCTCTTGATCCGCAATGAGCATTATTGATGTGTTCCACATGCTCCATGTGATCCTCATCCATGATGCAATTTGCATCCACGATCTCTCGCACTGGAATCATCTCACAATTCTTTCTTGGATCCGCTTCACGATCCAACATAAGATTGTCTCGCCTGTCTTGTTTCACCTACATCGTGTAGGTGAAACACGTCGCTCGTCTGATAGGTGATCCACAACACGGGAGTGTTAGAGGCCTCCATCACCCAAAGTTGTTAATACCTTCATCGACTGCCAATACCACGAATCTCATCCTTTGATGTAGCCATAATGAACTAGCTCTGCTTAACTAGCCTCCACCATGTGAGTACCTTACATCTTGGCTTTGGCACGTACCTTCTCACCAAGCTTGCTTTGTTGCTGACTTTGCTCCTCCTTAGGAACCCGAAGAACACCTTTCCTTGTTCAACAACTTGGACACACATTTGATCACCATAGGTAGACTACAACATGAACATTATGTTGCAATGGTCGACACCTTTGGCCATTTTTGGCCAACACCGTTGGTCGCACTTAGCTAACTGACTAAATTCAATGATGCACCACTAACCCACTCAACTAGTTTAGTGTAGAGATTCGACGAAGCTCGGCATCACACCATGCCCATCATAGCGCTGCATGACGATTTTTCCAACCTGATTTTGACCTAGGATTTAGGTTTGCTTGAACTCACCATAGAATTCTTGCAACCATCTTTTGCATAGCATCAAGGTACCTCCCAACACTTCCTCAAATGCCTTCACAAACTTTTCATTGGACAGTTTGAACTTTGGCCAACCTTGCACTGATTCAATCTCCATTGTCTCTACCTTGTCAATTTTGATTTGACAAGCTAGAGACCAACTCCACTCTTGATCCTTCTTCAAGCTCAACAGAACTACATCTTATGCTTGATCAACTCGGTCCATGTACAACTCACCATGTCTTTGCAACTTGAGCACCTCTAACTCAATTGCCTTTGCCACACGGACCCTGTCAAATGCTCTTTGATAATACAAGAACACCCATCACATAGCTGTGCTATTCTCAAGGAACATCCTCTCCTTAGCAAAGCTACATTTTACACTTGTTATATATAGGATACCAACCCTCAACCGATTTGAGTATTACAATGCGTTCTCCAAGCTTGTTACCCAATACAACAAAACAAAAAACCAAGTACATAATTAACCATATACTTGTACAAGGAAACAACGCAATATAAAATGCTTACACAATGTAAAGGTTGTAAGTATCATATCGTCATTCCGTTGTATCACATTTCCTCTGAAACTGAATTGAGATTCCACTGATTGTCTTAACACCTTGGATGCTACCCACATCCAACTCGTCTTTGAGCTTCTTTCTGTGCTCTTTTAGCTCCGATGATGATAACACTTTGTAGCTAGGAGATTAGGTTATACAATCTAACTCAGTTATTTGGTCTATGTGTTCTCTTGAAGGAAAAATTTTGGACAATCGTTGAGCATTTTCATAGCACCCACACACACCATCTTCCTCTCATCCTTGACAACACCCTCCCCATGAGGGTTGCCTCCTGATTGAGGTTGGCCATGAAGGACGCATCTCGTTCTGTTTGGTCATTCACTAGCACCAATGCAAAGAGCATGGGTTAGAAGTTATGAGCATACCTCTGAGATGTGGATCCACTATAATTTGTGCTTTCAACATCCAGTCAAGTCCCAATATTATGTCATAGTCAACAAAGGAAAATGACATCAAGTTTACTTTTTCCTTCAATTCACCCACTATTAAGTCCTCATTGTTAGTCACATCAATTATTGGTTGTGCCTTAGAGTTTACTGCTTTAACCCTGCTAACTTCTTTCACCAAGGATAAACTATAATGTGCAACACAAATCAACTGAAATAAAGCTATTTGTCACATCGATATTGACCTCATGTCCATTGAGCTTTATCGGCACATATAATAGCTCATTCTTCTTAAACACATTCTCTTGAGTCATCACATTCACCCACCAAACATAATGCATCCATATGAGGTACCTCCTCATCTCCCTCAGTAATAATTGAAACTAATGGTTTCTTTGAAGGATAATCTCTGGCCAAATGAGCACCCTTACAAATGGAACAACAGGAGTTAGACCTTTTGACCTTGATTGTTTTGGCTTGCTGTCTTGGTCCTCCTTTGCCTTTCCATTGTCTCCCAAAGGAGCTTGCTTTTTACCGCAGCCACTTGACCCAACATTGTAAACCACATGACTGTCTGCTACTGTTATTGCAGATACGAGGTCTTTCACTCCTTGCCGTCTAAGTTCTATCTATGCTTGTAAACCAGCCATAGAATTGAAGAGTTTGTCATCCTCTGACATGTTCTTTACATTCAGCATCAATAATTGGAGTGTCTTCACGTACTCTTGCACTAAAATTGTGTACTTGAGCTTTCTTACCAATTCCTGAGCTAACCATGTCACCTTGCAAGTCAGATCCTCCATCTATGCCCATGTCATGACTTTTGGTCGAGTTGCATCCTCAACTCTGTTTCGCAACTAAGTTTTGCATCCCTGCTTAAAAACATGCAATCTATTGTGACTTGTTCGGCATTCTTGATCTGAGCAACCTGAAAGTATTGCTCTATATCCCACAAGAAATTTTCCAAATCCTTAGCAATTCTAGAGCCACAAAAAAAATTAGGATTAGGTACCTTTTGTGTGCTTTTTCATTGCTCCTTGAGATACAAATGACCATCTTGAGAATTGCTATTTCTATAGACAAATTCTCCATGAAGTTCCACCATCTCAATCTCCCTAGACTTCTCAACTGAGTCTAGCCTTGCGCTCAAAGTCCCCAACTTTACCTCATAATCCATTGAAGCACTTGACTTTGATTCTTTTGTAGCTGCAAGTAACGTAGCAACTTGATGCTCAAGTTGTGCTATCCTTTCTTTTAGATGTTTCATAGCTTTGCCCCCTGTTGTTATTTCCTAAACTAGTAGAAAACAAGAGTACCGAAGCCAACAATTAAGCAAGAAGTTCCCAACAAACCTTGCCAAAACGTAGCTCTGATACCAAAAATGTCACAGGTACGAACTCTCTAGAGTATCGAACTGCGTGAAAGGCCTAAGGATCCAAAACTTTAGTAGCCTAACCCCAGAAGAGGGAGCACAAAAAATGTAAGAACCAATCCGAAAGAAACAAGGAATGAACTGAAAACAAAGCAACATAAGCAACTTACAGAAAACCAAAGCTCCCCAATCTTATCATTAAGGGAAACAAGCCACAAGTATACTATACAAAAGCTTACTCTCGACCCTTCACCATGAGACTTGTCTTGCAACTCAGGTTCTAGCCCCTTATAAATGAATGCCTATGAGTTTACATATGGTGCACAATGCTAACCAATTAGGCCACATTTTAGCTCACCCTCAAGCCACATGTCCTTAATTCACTCATGTAGAGACGCATGTCCCACATGTCCTACATTTAAAGGTGCCATGTGCCCATCGAGGATATATGTCTCTCTCTCCCTCCCTCCATGGGAGAGTTGGACTAAATCCTCCCTTTCTTAAGAGAGTGGCCTTAACTACCAACGACTTGGTCTAAGCTGTTGCCACATGTGCTCCAGTGTGTGCCACACATGCTTAGTGGTCCATGTCACTGCCATATCACTGCTACATCATTCCATGACATGGGGAATCCTAGGAAATCATCCATTATGCTGTCCCACTGTGTTTCACCTGCACAATGTGGGTGAAGGATCAATGGACCAGATTGCATGCGTTTCGTAAATTTCAAAAGCTCAGGGGAAGATTTGAAATTCAGATACTTATTTGCTTATGTTAGAGATCAGAAGCACCATTCAACAATAATTCCAAAATGGACCAGATTGTAAATATTCCAAAACTTGTGAACTTTTTCCAAAATATGAACAGGACTTTCAAACCCAAAAATTGTAGGGATTGGGCTTTAAAAGTTTCCAAAAACCCCTAAAGAGTCCCATCGTCTTCCTTGTTTAGAATGGCGACAACAATGGTGGTTTTCAAGTTTGATAGATTTGAGAAGATGCATAACATACTTGATGGCAACATTACCAATGGAAGAAGCACACAAGTCTAGTGGTAGGACAAGCTATTTTCTTATACTAAATTTATGTAGTATGAGATGCCCCAAACCTGGGGAAATGCTTTGGAAGAAAGTGTTAGGTCCTCCCCAGTAGGGGAAAGAAAAGGGAAAAAACAAGACGATTTAGGGGAAAGAATCAGAAACCAGCTAGAAACTTTATGAACTCAGATTTCAATTACTCATGCATAAATTGCTATCTCTAACACAAAGCAACCCTATTTATAAAAAAGAAAAAGAAAACCCTAATGTTTTGCGTGCAAATGATACACTAAATAAAATAAACAAAACACTGATTTAAAGCATTCATTAAACTAAATATATCATATCTCTAAAATAAATAATAAAATATCCAAAATATCAAATAAGATCCCTAAATAGATAATTTATCCTAATTGTGGATCAGTCACATTGCATTCTACATCATTTTCCCTAGCTTTAAAAGAAACTAGTCATGGAGTTTTGTTGAAAGTCATCCATATAACTCTGTAACGTACTTTCATGTAATCCAACATGCGGACATCTTGTAGCTTGGACAACAGTTAAGATGACACCAGCTAATTCTTCTCTTTTATCTGATTATCTTTATATGCTTTACAAGCTTGGAAATCCTCTGCAAAGGACACCAGAACAAGTTCTCAACTTTTTTCTCATATGATATCTCTTGAAGATTTTCGCTTTTGTCTTGTAAGTTTGTTCATCTTCATGAATAAACTTATTCACTTTTTTCTTCAGTATCTTAACTCTTGAAATTTTGTCCTACTCAAGTCTTCAACAACCTCAGGTGTGCCAGTATGTAACTTTTCATCAACAGCCAAATCAATTTTTTTTTCTTGTTCTTTATACTCTACAAATGGAAATTCTGATGATGGCATCTCAACAATCAATTCTTTAGATTTAAAGCTAGGCGAGGGACAATTCTTAAATGAAAAATGAGTTGAAATGCTGCCACTAGAACTTGTAGGACTCAAGCATTTGTCCATTGCATGAATTCTGTCCCATGTTAGACTCTTGAAGGCCCATAGAATGTTTGCCCTTTGAATCTGATAATTGGTTGATGTTTATGGGCAGGCTTAGCCATTGAATATTTCAAGGTTTGCATTTGGGCTTGTATTTGTGCTTGTGAAGCTTGAATTTGGGCTTGAAAAGTTTGCAATCAGGTTTGGAAGAACTCTTTGGGTCTTTCCATTTTTCTTGGCTTTTGGACAAAACTTTGTGGCTTTTAAATATAGCATCTAACCTAAAAGCATTTTCGGTCTTGGTTACCTGGTTTTCTGAAATTTTGAGATTTTCTTTCAAATGTTTCTTTTTAAAATTTTAGAAAACAGGGTTCTTGATTCTTTTAGAAATTTTAGAAATAAATTATGTTTTTGTAATTTTCAGCATCTAAAGGGCAGTTTTGTAAATTTCATTAAGCTGTAGAGTGTTCCTGTAAATTCAAAAAGATCAGGATCTGTTTTGTAATTTTAAAAAATTTCAAGTACCTTTTGTGAAGCTTAGGAATTTCAGGGATTTTCTGCAAAAGTTCAATGCGTCAAGGGCTGTCTATAAAATTCAGAAAAGTAAAGAGAACTGTATGTAAAAATCAAGCAATGATTAGACTGAAAATTTGGAAGACTTTAGATGTTTTGCAAGTTCAAAACCAAGGGATTTTTCATTTTTATTAAAAAAAAAATTATGTATCGGAAGGTTTGTTTGGAAACAGAAAGGAAAAAAGAAAGGTTGTTGGTTGCTTGGTTTTGACACTTTTAGTAATGGCTGTCATGAGGCATTGGCAGTGGTAGAAGATTGATTAGCACTTTGAGCACCGTCAGTTGAATTCCAATGAGTTGCAGATCTGTGCAGATGGGGTGAGATGGGATTAGTAAATGTAGCAGTTGTTCTCCAGTTTTCTTGTTCTGTAACAGGCTGGGTTTCAACAGTTCAGTAGTAATGATTCTGGCAACAGAGAGAATTCCGATGCTTGCCGAACCTGTTTCCTGCTGGGGTTCAGGAGGGCTTCTAGTGATTTAGGGATGAGAAATTTGTAGTTGAAGTTAGGAGAATCTCACTTTAAGACTGAACAAGGTAAACAGCACAAAATCAATGTTGTGCTTTCCTTCTTTCTTCACAAGAATGGCTATGGAGCCTCACTGTTGTGGCAGCAGCTCGCCGAGGCTGAAGTAGAGCAGGAGATGAGTTTCTGTCTGTTCTTGGCTTCTACCTGTGCCTTTTTTTCTTTGCAACATCAGTAATTATGTCGCTAGATTCTTTGATGGCACAATGGAATTAATGGAGAAATTGGTGGGCTGAGGATGAAGATGCATGGAGGCATGTGAAGATGGTGTATATGAAATTTGACGACAGGATTCACTCTGGTACCAAATAGGTGTAGGATAGGATGTCCTAAACTTGGGGGAAAACTTTGGAAGAATGAGATCTATCTTCTCAGTAGGGAAAAGAAGCCAGAAATTTTATGTACTCTCAAGTCTCAATTCAATAACTCCTGCATAAACTGCTATCTTAGACACAGAGCAACCGATTTATAAAAAATAAAAGAAACCTATAACGCAACCCTAATGCATTCAGTGCAAGAAGAAAATCCTAAATAAAAGAAATAAAACATTAATCTAAACCATTTATCAAACTTTATATATCAGATCCTAAAAATAAATTAAATCCTAGTTGTGCATGAGTCTCATCATGTTCTGCATCAGTTTTCTTCTTCCACAACAGCATCCAGGGCTTGTAGAGAATGTACAAGCTTTGCTAGTGTATGTTATAGGTGGAAGGAAGGTAACTGGATGATCACTTAGATGGGATGTCTTTTTCTTTCGATTTGTTTTTTTCTTGTTTCACAATGGTGCAAGATATGAAGTATGAACATACCACTGTGGAACGGAGTTGGTGCCAATGAGATGGCAACACTAATATGTGGTGGGAAAAATGAGATTTGAAGAAGAAGCAAGGCCTTGTTGTGCACCAGTTCAAGCTTGCACACTTAAAGGATTGGACCTGAAGAAGAAGGCAAAGTCTAATCGTGCACCTATTCAAGCTTGCACACTTTAAAGGGAGTTGGTGATGGGGGTAGAGTGGTAGACCACATTGTAGCGTGTGAATGCAAGCTGTTGCCTCACTGGTGATGTTGCTGTGATGGAGGCAACCTTGTCAAATGTGAGCAGGAAACTGTGCAGTGCGAGTTTGGTCAATAGGTGCTGTGAACAGCGTTTGAATGGTTGAACTGGTGCAGAGATGGTGAATGTTGGGTGGGATACTAGAATTTTGTCGTTGATACTGAATTAATGTAGGACAAGATGTCCTAAACCAATGAAAATTTGGGAAGAAGTTGGAAGAAAGAGGTAAGGCCTCCCAATAGGAGAGAAAGGATGGAAGGGGAGAAAACAAGATGAATTAGTGAAAAGGATCTAGAGAGAGGGAACGGAGGAATATTATCAACTCATGTTCAACTCAAATAATCACTAACTCTTATACAATGCAACAATACTTATGGAAGATAAAGAAAACCCTAACATAACCTTAATGCGCTGCATATATATAAAACTCCTAAAGAAAACACATAAAATACTAATCTATAACATCCATCAAGTTGATCTCTGTGCTGATCACTTGATGCATATATCAAATCCCATAAATAAACTACTAAATGACTAAAATTTCAAATACAGCATCCCCTAAATATATGCAAGCAAATAAAATCTATATAAATCCTAAATTGTAATCATCAAGTTTATTTCTCATACCTGTTCCTCCATCATTAGTTCTATTACCATATGAAATTGTCATTAAAGTTTAACTTAAGAATATATATATATATATATGTTCTGTCCAATATATATCCAATGAAAAGGGAGAAGTTGGCTAGCATTTGTTGAGCTAGTCACACTGCCTTTGTGGAACATTCCATCTTCTTGTTAAATATATGGTGTAAATGTATGATAGCACGTTCTCTTTCACTTCATTTCATGTTTTCTAGACAATGTACAAGCTGTCAGTAACTTGCAAATTTACACAAAAGTTTCCTGTGTTCATTTTTTGGATCTAGAAATTAAATTAACGGAATCAATAGCTTACGAAGTTATTGATTGCACTGTAGTACATTGCCCCACTCATTAACTTTTTAGCAAACATTTCATATCTTTTCCTTGGATTTCTAAAATTCTTTGTAGCACTCTCCTTAGCTATAGACATTGTTTCAGAGTTTATTGGTACCAACTCCTTAAATAAATCAGATGGTAGACTTTGAAAACACTTGATTAATAGCCAAAGTTTTTGTCAATAAAGTAATAGCCAGCATTCTCTTTCACTTAGTTGCATTAGCAAATCTGCTTGTTTACGAACCTTTGGAGGCAAACATCTTAATTTTCTTTCTTTGATAATCTTCAAAGTGCATATGCATGCACAGCAATCTTTCATTGTGAGCATTGTGAGTAGGTGAATCTTTCATCACATATGACACCTTCAAATCTTATGTTAGATTCAGCAATTTTGTAGTTCTTTGGAAGATGATTGATGATTTTGTGGAGGATCCATGAATGTATTTGCTGATTCTTTTTTTTTTTCCTGTGTTGTGTGTTTCACTTTCTGTCACACATACCTTTTTTTAATCAATCATTTTCTTTTCAATGGTTTATGCTGTTACTTTCTTTCAATCAAATTCGTCTATTCTTTACTGGGTGAAGGGGAGTTCTAAATTCTATTAAGAGCATTCATTAAATTTTTGTGATGATTTCAATGTTTTTGCAGGCCTATCCCTCCTACACAGACAGTTATGGCAGTGAACAACAGTTACAGTCGTGTCCGAAAGCCGGTTGGTTTTCATCTCATTGGTTTGTTCTCTTGCTTTGATGGATTTGAAGGGTATGAAGGGCAAAATAGTGAAAGTGATTACTGTTCACTTTGGCTACCAATTGCGCCAGAGGGCTTCTCAACATTAGGATGTGTGGCAAATGTCGGAAGAGAACCCCCTCCTAATCACGTTGTTTATTGCATGCGGTCTGATCTAGTATCATCTTCAGGACTTTCTGATTGTGTTACTTCTATCCCGCCAAATATGAGGTATTTGGTCACCTAGGTGAAAGTGCTTTATTATCTGCATTTCTACTGTTGTTATTATTGGAATTTTATAGAATATTTTGTAAATTAGGGCTCTTTATGATCTCCATCTTCATTTTGCTATCAACTGGCTAAACCTCTCCAAATGTGAGGTACTGTGTATTTGTGTCTGAATCTTCCTTGTACCTTTTTTCTTTCCATCTTCTTTGCTTGGAACTACCTTAAAATCACTTTCTATGCATTCATATTCCTTTGCTAGATAAGTAGACAATAGAAAATGAGAAAAATAATTGAGATTTGATTAACTTATAGTAATGGATCTTATTAGGTCTTTCCTTTTCAATGCAGTTCTCATTGTCATGACTCAAACTGATAGATATAAATTGATCTCAAGTCCTCAACCATTTCAGCTCTGAAAATCGATGTGTTGCCAATATTGTCTGATGTCTCTTGTATCGGAAACTGACAGTTTACAATTTTGGTTGAATTGGAGGCAAAGTATTTTGAATCCCTTTATGAGAGTGAATCTTATGATTCAATAGTTTGAATCCCATTATTTAAGATTAGATTCTCTGTCTATGATTTAAAACTTAAATTACACAAATTTTTATTCTCTTAAATTACACAAATTTTTTTCTTGTTTAAGTTTGATGGGTCTTGCTAAATTGTTGACAATTGAGACTCTTTTAAATCAGTCCGTTTCTCTATTCTTCGCTTTAAATTAAGATTGCAGGTCTTTTCTTGAATCATATACTATCATTATTATCTCTCAACTTTTCAGGCGATCAAAAGATCTGAGCTGTACATGTGGACACCTATGGTGTGAAATCCATGCAATCTACCTGGAATAACATGTAGATACAACCATTTCCCTTATGCCTGCCCACCACGCACACACAAAAAGAAATACATAAATAAAAAGGGAAAAAAACTGTTATAGTGCTGCATGGTTGGAGGTACTCTTTGCATTTTATCAAAGTTAAAATATTGCTTCTTACACCCTGGAATTTGTACTGCTTGTATAATTGCGTGTATGAATCAGGGAATGAACATTGATGATCATTAGTGCATTGCTGCAGTTGAATAAATTATCCTCAGTGATTATTTCTTTGGAGTAATTTTAATTAATCTCAAAATGCCAGCCATAATTTTTTAGGTCGTTTTCCAAATGATATTGAAAAAAGCTTTTCAAAGAGTAAGTCAAATTTTGAGTCTAATTTGTTAGCTCTAATGCTTAATGTGTTTTAAATTTCCTTTATTACTTGTAGGTTTGCTCATGGATTTAGTATTTGGCGGTTTGATAATTCGGTTGGATCATTTTATGCACATGACACAGTGGAATCTCCCCCAAAGGACACTGGCTATGACTTGCACCAGATTTTTTTTAGAAATCCAGGCCTGCATCTTTCCTACACTGATAATGAAACTTCAAGTCCTACTGGCAAGGATGTTATGAGTCAGGAAGGAAGCAACCACAGTAACTCTACTGGATGGGATGTTCTTAGGTCAATTTCAAGACCAAGTAGTTTTTATGTATCAACTCCCCATTTTGAAAGGATATGGTGGGACAAGGGTTGTGACCTCCGCAGACCAGTTTCAATATGGAGACCTGTACCACGCCCTGGCTTCTCTATTCTTGGTGATTGTATAATTGAAGGGTTAGAGATTTAATTATTTGGCCTTGTTTTCCATTTCTTATTTTCTATCCTATGATGTGTTTGTTACAATTTTTATTTTCTTCACTACAGATTAGAGCCTCCTGCTTTGGGCCTTGTGTTTAAACACGATAGTTCTGGCATTTCTTCCAAACCTGTGCAGTTCACTAAAGTTGCACATCTAACTGGAAAGGGGTTTGATGAAGTTTTCTTCTGGTACCCAATTGCTCCTCCCGGTTATGCTTCTCTTGGATGCTTTGTATCTAGAACAGATGAAGCACCGTGTGTAGATTCCTTGTGCTGCCCTAGGATGGATCTTGTCACTCAAGCAAACACTTCAGAGGCTCCAATTTCTGTGTCTTCTAGTTCAAAGAGTTCAAGTTGTTGGAGCATCTGGAAGGTTGAAAATCAGGTCAAGAATAATACTTTTCTAGCTTTAGATTAGGGGTTATCTTGTTGGGCCCAATGTTGAATGGTTTGAGTAAGAGTTAATCATTCTTTACCATGCATGCACTGATATGGGCCAATTATAAACTGGTCTTCACCAATGTTGTTTTAATTGAACCCAACTCCCTAATTATGCTTTTTCCATCCAGTTTTTGTTTATTTAGTTGTTTTAAACTGACGAAGCCATTCCTCATCGACCCTTGCCTTTAAGCTTTCTTAAAGGCTTAACATTTTTTATGTGAGCAACCATGATAATCTTTATATTGATTTTTGGTGGTCTAAACTGGTAGTCACTTGATCATTGTCTACAAATCTATCATAATATTGCCAAGATCATTAGGTAATGTTTCTATGAAAGAAATATTGGTGCATATTTGCAAGCATGGTTGAATTTGTAATCAAAACTTCAAAAGATTTTAAGAGACAAAAGTAGATATTCTAAAGATGATAAAATTACACAAAGCTAGCATGCATAATGAGTTCCCAGTACCCATAGATTAGTGTTCACTTTAGTATTATTGTTTTTGTTGGAGATAATATCATTTTTTGCAGTAACATAGATGAAAATTGGAAAAGATAGGGAAAATTCAAAAATTTTAAATAAAAATGAATGTAAATTAAAATAAATGTACACATTTTAGAATAAAAACACTAGATTAAAAACCAACATTTGAAGAATAATGAAAATGCATTTGGAATGTTTAGAAATGAATAGAATAAGTGCAAATATAAGTGATCGAAAGAAAGAAAATGCATAGATAAATTCAAATAAACAACACCAACTAAATAAGCATAACAGTAATAATTATTATCAACACTTTCATATTTATAAATTGATTAATACTAATAATTAACACTATTAATTGTTACATAATAAGTATAATTGGAAAATAATGAACCCAACTCTTCTTCTTGGTTTAAATCTGTTTTGACACACACCTTACTGTGTAATTTATTGCTTTTTAGTGTTACATGCACTACCATATCAAATTTCACAACACTTGAATACATACAAATCAAGATCATGTATAAATGAGCACCTATACAATGCAAATTAAAAGTCATAATAATTTAATAATTATTGTAAACTTTCTATGATCATTTACTTAACCTAATGCATAATTAGTCAACGCATATTATTTACTTTCCTCATAATTAATGTTGCACAAATTATTATTTTTTCCTAATTAATCTTCAAGTAAAAATGATTGAAAAAGACTACCAACTCGTTGACCTAAAAGGACAAAAAAGAAAATGTTAGAAGTTATTAAGAATGACGTTGGTGCACTTGAACTTATTGAGGTTATAATTGGCCTCACTTAGGTGGAAAACTACATGTGGCTAAACGATGATGATGACGACGACTTTTCTCATAAAACAATTATAAATGAAAAAATGAAATAAAGGCTTAACTTTAGCTGCTTAATCAATCTTTAATTTCAAACATGTGTCAAAATTTAACAGAGAACTGAACATCATGGTAAAAACATCAGTTAATTTTTGAGGTTATTCATTTTAAAAAGTGTTTTCATGATGTGCATGCCAATCTATAATTTATCAATCGAGCTAGGTGGCTACAAATTGAGGACTGTAATGATTGTAAGGTGATGAAGGCTACTCATAAGCAATTTCCTGTGAAGTGTAGCCTGAAAACAGTCATTGACCTTTTGCATTTTTACATAAAAGACGCTATTTTTTGATTGGTGGCTAAAATTTTATTACCATATAGATTTTCTTGAGAAAGTAGTTGAGGAAAAAAAAAAAAAAAAACAGGAAACAGCATTTCTTCTCCACCTATTCTTCTAGCAATGTTGTTGCCAGGGAATAGTTTTCCTTCATTCATTTTCATTGAAACAATGGCACAATAGAATCCATGTAGCTGATTCCACGTAGGTGGGAAATAGCTTTTGATGATGATGACGATTCATTTTTATTAAATCGAAAGAATCTCAAAGTTGTCTTTGTTCTATTTCTTCCTTCCTAATGTCGTCAAAAAATTAAATATTTGTTATGGTGGTTTTCTGCAGGCCAGCACTTTTCTTGCACGATCTGATCTTAAGAAGCCATCAAATCGTTTGGCGTATGGTATAGGCGATTATGTGAAGCCTAAGTCACGTGAAAATATTAGTGCTGAAATGAAATTACAATGCTTCTCTCTCACCATCCTAGAAAGCTTTGGTGGAACGGTATCTATCCTACTAATATCTTCTGATTATGTATACAACCTAATTTCTGTTTTAGTCATTCCAAAGTCTAAACCTTTTGATGCCATTTTGGTTTAAAGCGAAATTTGATAGTCTAATCCCACAAGTCTAATGAGCCGCCATTAAAATTGCTAAGGCATTGAACCTAGGAAGAATCAATATGAGTCTTATGAATCAATATTAGTCTCATTGATAACCTATAATTGACTTCATTTTAATACCCTAATGCTTGAGGAATTGGAATTGTCACCACTGCCGCCTTCAAAGAGAGATGTCGAGTTACTAGATGGTAAGGGCATCCTTGTCTAATCAACATCATACTATGCTCATAGTATCACCGATATTTGATAAATTCTAATACAATGCAATGGTATGATTATATTTGCAGAATCTTTAGATGTTAGGCTTACAAAATTACATAAAATTTTCACTTGTGCCTTTATGAAGAATGCATCATATTTTTATCGTTTATATGCTTTGATAGACATGTTGTGTTCAATTCGAACTACTTGAGGTAGCCCATGGCAAAGCTAGCCTATTGGTTGACCTTCTTCATTGCGGCGCAACGTATAGAATGTATTGTATATGCCAAATTTGGATCCTAAATATATGAACCGCATCAAAAGTGGGGTGCGCTATGCCAATCATGGTTCTGCATATTCTAACACCCTTGTGTTGCAGATCACTCAGCTGATGAGCGACATGATTCACTTGCAAAATGCTAGTGAAGCGAGGCAGGTGAGACAATCTTATGGTGGATCACGGGGTGGATCCAAAGTGGGATCATGAGATAATTCTAGTGGGGGATTATGGGTGCCAATTACATCGTGGATGCAGAGTGCATGGAGCATATGGAATGCATCGAATACTCGTTGTAGATCAAGAAGGATTGAGGCATTGAGGCATTGTGGACCTTGCTTGGCAGATGTAGTGAGACAATGCTAAGTGAGCTTGGTACAAATGGCGGGCAAGGAGGATTGTCAATTTAGATGCGATAGCTTGATGGTAGGACTTTCCAGGATTTCACATAGCATGGAATGATGTGGCAATGACATCATAATGACATGAATTGCTGCAGCACGTGTGGCGCACAATTGGAGCTTATATGGTAAGGGCTTGGACCAAGTTCTTATGATGGTTCTAGAAGTACCAAGGATTTGAAAATTTTCTTGTGTAATATAGATTAGTATTTTCAGGTTGCTCATATCGAGAATATTGAATAAGTCACAACTATTTGCATGTTTGTAAGTGGGGATGCAAAACTTTGATGGCAAAATAGAGTTGAGGATGCAACTTGACCAAAGGTCATGACTTGGGCACAGATGAAAGAGGATTTGAAGGAGCAATTCCTTCCTTGCAATGTGGCGTGGTTGGCTTGGGAATTGCTGAGAAAGCTCGAGCACGTAGGCTCAATGCAAGAGTTTGCGTAAGGCATTCTAGTCATTGATTTTGAATGTGAAGAATATGTCAGAAGATGACAAATTCTTCAATTTTATGGTTGGTTTACAATCTTGGGCATAGACAGAAACTTCGACGACAAGGAGTGAAAGACCTCGCATCTACAGTTGTGGCGACAGGAAGTCTTGTAGATTACAATGTTGGTTCGAGTGGTTATGGTAAGAAGTAAGCTCCTTTGAACGATAATGGAAGGGGAATGGAAGACTAAGATTGCAAGATGAAACAATCAAGTACAAGGGACTTAACTCTAATTGTTTCATTTGCAATGATGCTCATTTGGCTAAGGATTGTCCTTCAAAGAAATCGTTGGCTTCAATTGTTACTGAGGGGGATGATGAGATACCTTAGATGGGTGCATTACATGTGGTGAATGTGATGACTCAAGAGAATGCATCTAAGAAGAGTCTTGTAAAGCTCAACGGATACGAGCTATGCGCCATGGTTGCTATAGGGGTAACAAATAACTTTATTTCAGTTGATTGTGTTGCATGTTGTAGTTCATCTCTAGTGAAGGATGATAGTAGGGTTAAAGCTGTAAACTTTGGGGCACTATCAGTGGTTAGTATAGCCCAAAATGCGGACTTAGTTGTAATTGAATATAAGAGAAAAGTGAACTTGATGTCATTTTAGTTGGTTGACTATGACATGATATGGGGACTTGATTGGATGTTGAGGGCTCGAGTCATAGCAACTCCACATCTCAAAAGTATGCTCATAACTTCTAAACCATGCCTTTGTTTTGTTCCTAGTATTGCTGCCCCATTTAAGAGAAATAGTGTTGAGAAGGTCACTGCACTAGTGCTAGTGAATGGCCAAGAGGAAGGCGATGAATCCTTTGTAGTCAGCCTCTGGGAGGAAGTGAGCCTCATTGAGGAGGTAACCCTCATGTAAGAGGGTACTTTCATTAGTGAGCGATAGATGGTATTTTGGGATGTTTTGAATATGGTCAGGTAGGATGTTTTGATGGATCTTGTTAAATCTTCACCATGATTGTCCAAAATTGTTCCTTGAAGAAGACATATCGACCAAGCAATTGAGTTAGATTACAATCATTACATAACTCAAATCTCCTAGCCCCAAAGTACTATCACCATTGGAGCTAAGAAAACATGGAGCTCATAGGAGAATTGAATGTGGGTAGCATCTAAGGTGTCAGGACACTTAGTGGAATCCCAATTCAGTTTCACAGGAAATAAGATGGATCGAAGTGGCTATGTGGTATATATAGCCTCTGTTTTATCTTTAAATTTTTCAATGTGTTGTTTGCTTGAATGAATGTATTTGGTTTTTTGTTTTGCTGTATTGGGTAACAAACTTGGGGAACACATTGTAATAATTAAGTGGGTATTTGAGGGGTTGACGGCTTGTATCCTATATATAATGAGTGAGACATGTAGCTTTGCAAATGAAGGGATGTTCCTTGGGCATGGTATACCTATGGGATAGGTGTTCTCGTATTGTTAAATTGTATTTGATAAGTTCCTTTTGGTGAAGGCGATTAAGCTAGAGGTGCTCAAGTTGTAGAAGTACGGTGAATTGTGCATGGATCGAGTTGTCCAAGCACAAGATGCGATTTTGTTGAGCTTGAAGAAGGATGAAGAGAAAAGTAGGCCCTTGATTTGTTGAATCAAAATTGACTAGGTAGAGACAATGGAGATTGAACGAGTGCAAGGTTAGCTAGAATTTAAACTATCTGATAAAAAGGTTGTGGAGGCAGTTGAGGAAAAGGTGTCGAGAGGTGCCTTAATGCTATGCAAGAGACAATTATAAGAATTCTATAGTGAGTTCAAGTATAACATGAATCTTAAGTCAGTGGTGAAGCTATGCAATGCTATGATTGGCATGGACTTGGTGGGATTTCAAATTGGACCAGTTGAGTTAATCAATGGTGCATCACAAGACTTGGTTGGTTTAGTGAGACCAAAAATGTTGGTCGGAGAGGGTCAAAGGTGTAGGCCAATTGCAGCATCAAGTTCGTTTTGCAATCTACCTATGGTGGTCAAAATTGTGTTCATGATTATTGAGCCAGGAAAGGTGTTCCTTGGGTTCCTAGGAAGAACAGATTCAGCAACAAAGTAAGCTTGTGAAAGCTTGGTGCAAGAGGTATAAGCTACAATTAAGTTTCAAGGAACTCCTATGGTGAGGGCTAGTAGAACTAGTTCCTTATGACTAAGTCAAAGGACCAGGTTTGCGTGGTAAGGGCATTGACGACTTCGGGTGGTGGAGGTCTATAACACTCCTATCTTGCAAATCGCTTGGCGGATGAGCGACATAATTCACTTGCACAATGCAGGTGAAGCGAGGCAGACAAGATAGTCTTATGATGGATCGCTGGGTGGATTTAAGATTGGATTGTGAGACGATTCCAATGTGGGATCGTGGATGCAAGTCACATCATGGACACAGAGTGCATAGAGCATGCAGAACGCATCAGGAATGTTTTTTGTCGATCAAGAGGGATTAAGGCATCAATGCGTTGTGGACTTTGCTAAGCAAATGCAGTGAGGTGGTGCTAAGTGAGCTTAGTACAAGTGGTAGACAAGGAGGACTGCCAAATTAGATGAGACAACATGATGGTGGGACTTCCCAGGATTCCACATGGTATGGAATGATGTGGCGATGACGTGATAATGACGTAGATTGTTGCAATATGTGTTATGCACAAGTGAGCTTATGTGGCAAGGGCTTGGACCAATCCCTTGGTGGTTAAGGTCACTCGCTGAAGAGGGGGAGGATTTAGTCTACCTCTTCCATGGAGAGAGGGAGAGTGGGACATGTGTCTTTGGATGTAGGGTTGTAGGCAAGCTTTGTATAGTGTATTTGTGACAATGTTTCCTTAATGATAAGGTTGGGGAGCTTTGGTTTCTTGTAAGTTGCTTGTGTTGCTTTGCTTCTAGTTCTTTCTTGGTTGCTTTCGGGTCGGTTCTTGCATTTTCTTTACTACCTCGCTTGCGTTTAGACTATGTTGGATCCTTAGGCTAGTCTTGAGGTACGATACTATAGGAAGTTTGCACCTATAATAGTTTTGATATTGGATACTATATCATCTCACTAAAAGACTTATATGATGCAATGTATCTATATCGGTGTAATGACAACATATTGGTCCATATATGGCAATATCGATGAAAATTTTTATCTGTATGAGATTTATAAGAATATGTATATTTCTCTTTACATTTTGCTTATGTAATTGATAGTGCACCACGCCACTCTTACTAAGAATGGTTGTTTTTATCTTCTAATTGGACTTGTGTAAATTATTAATGATGACTATCAAATTTTTATGATGTAAATGAGTATTGTGTACTTTAAATTTATATCATAAGTTACTGTTATGATTATCCACAAGTCAAGGAGTAAACTAATGTATGCTCGGATCAATTTTGCTCTCATATTGCTTTTTGATGTGACGTCATTTTTTTCATCAACAATCAGGTCCTCAATCATATGGCTTTGTATTTTGGCTACAAATTTGACTTCACAAGTTGGACATATTAGTTGTAGTTGTCAAATCAAGTCCTCAATAAGATATATTAATTAGGTACTTTTTTAAAAATAATATATTAAAAACAATATATATTTATATAAAATCAAGTAGATGAGCTAGATTTGACAAAAAAAAAAAAAGAAACTAATTTTTGGAATTTTCACTGAAAATTCAAAACATTGAATGCAAGTGGAACAAGACAATATTAGATAAGCTATATATCAAATAAATGATATATAAAGAAAATAAATAAACGTGTGTGTCTATCAAATCTGAAAATAATAGTTTCATTATTTAGAAATTTGAAAATTAATGCTTAAATCTGAAGAATTTTAAAGAAATCTTTAAACAATTTATAGCACAATAAGTCTCTCTTTTAAATGATATATATTTCTATGAAAAAAAGTTGAATTTGAACTTTTATATGAAAATATGAAATAAAAATATAAATAAGAATTGAAAGTGGCTAAATTTTGATAGATTTGGTTTAGTTTAAAGTTTAAACCAATGAATCAAAGTTCTGTGTACCAGATCAGGAAAAATGAATGGAAAAAACATAGCTTGTTTTTTATTGTTGACAAAACAATTCAATCCTTAATTTAGCAGCATATTCATTATAAACAATTCAATCTATCAGACTTAGGTAATGTAAAGAATGATGTTTGTCATTTTAAATCCGTAATTTATCTTCCTCTAAAACTTAAGTTGATCTTTAAAAACCTACTCAAAATTTTAAAGAAATTCTATTTTGATTTATGCAAGCAACCATAATGGAGTCTAAATCTCGTTAGCATATGATCAGGTTGGTAGGTGGGAAACATTGGGATTTACTTTTACAAGAGTTGAAATAGGTGTGTTGAAGTTTGTGTATCTAATACGAGCCCATTATGCTAGGCCTGTATACCATCCAATAATGTTCAATTGTTTCAAGGTGTGCCAATACAGTTCTGTATCCAATATCGGTGTCAGCCAATGCAGGCATGATGTTCCTATAGCGCAGGTGATATGATATGGATATTTCAAACCATGGAATGCAAATGATGGCAATCTAGGGCTCATAGATGATGCGTCAACAAAACATTGCAGCAAAGTTATCATACTGGTCATCTGATTTTGTCTCCAATATTTATATTTGCCAATGAACTTCAACCATATTGATAAATGTTAAAATCACTTGATTGGTGTGGTTTTAGAGGTATTATTCATTGACAATAGACTCACTATTTGATGTCTTCATGGCAAGTTATTGTTTCTATTCCACCTTTACAAATGAGGATGGCTCACCATTGCGACAATGATGCAAAACTGATATGAAATGTTCAATTGAAAAGTTTGTTTGATAAGCATATAGGCAAACTCATACCTTAGATATTTCAATTTTTACAGGTGCAAAATCCATATTCAGATACTTAAATTGTGGGTCCAATTTTCCTCATACCCCTTTATTGAGTAAACATCCATACTGCATACTTTTGTCACTCCTAGGTTGAATTGTTGCACAACTTGTGTAGAGATTTTATTGCCTTTATATCAATCATGACATTCTACTAGCATATCAAATCACTTTGTCCGCTTGGCTAGTTATCTGGTACTTTGGCATGTCAAGGATGCCAATATCAATATTTGCAATCCCGAAATTTGCGAGCGAAATTTCGCCAAAATTTTCGTTTTAGCAAGCCGGCGAAACGTTCTTGCCAGAGAACAATGTAATCTTTTGTGGTTAGGCAAATATCTCAAGAAATTGGGGAAATTTCCCCAAAATCTCGAAAGAACAGCAAAACCTTGCTGAAACAGCTAAATCTAGCGAAAATATCGACCAGAAATTAGGAATAAAACTTGAAAAACCTAATTGCAGCCCTAAAATATTTCGAAATGCATTTCCGCCTCCCAAATACCCATATTCAAAACACCCATTGATGATTTTTCTAGAAAAAAAACCACGGATTTGAAGTTCGGACATTTGCAGCAAGGCCATCCTCTTCCATTTCAGTGATTTTCGAGCTTGAATTAATTTTTCAGCTTCGAAATTCATTTTCGTAGGGACTTACATGGATTTGGAAGCTTGAATCCAACATACAAAGCAGCAACTCCTCCCTCTTCCATTAACAACAAGTTGGTACGAAAGAAAACTTACTTATTGGCATCCGATTCTAGCCCATTTCTTTCAAAATTTGGCTGGGAGCAATCGAAATCCATTTTCGAAACATTTCTTGGTGAAATCGTGGTGAAGACGCATAGCCGTGATGAAGATGCACTGTCGTGGTGCTCCCAAGGCCTTAGTGGACAATGGTTGAAAATCAACATGGTGCTCTTCCCATCTCCAAACCGTGCATACGTGTTAGGAATCCAGTTTAGACTTGGGATTTTCACCTATTTAGGGTCCCAGTCAGCAGTGAAAAGTTTGTTTTTGACTTATTTTTTTAATTTTTTAGGGCAAATGCATATAATTTGTTAATAATGATGATTCGTCATCATTTATTAGTAATTTTGTTATAAAATATTCATTATATAAATGAAAATAAGTCTAGATTGGATTTTTTTTAAATAACTTCTAAAACATATGAAAACAATTTTTTAAAAAAAATTATTTGATTTAAATAATATAAATGTCATTTTACAGCAATAAAAAAATTGTTATTGCTTGTCATATAATTATTTGTCAAATTAGTTTTTAACTTATGCATTGATATTTTTGTAAGTTATAAAAATAAATGGTTAATATTATGATTTAAAAATTACGTTATTAAAATTATGGCACATAGATATTTATAAAAGTATTAACTAGAGGTGTAAATACATGCACAGATATTTTTAATATAAAAAATATGATGTCTTTCTTGTTCAAATTATATTATATAACTTGTTTTAATTATTTTACAGCATTATCTGCTTTTTCATCGTTGGTATGTTTCCTTTATGTCATATATGCTGACATTTAAAGTGATGTTTTTTGTTCTAAATATGAATTCAGATTTATTATGATTTATTATGAATTTTTATGGAAGAGTTTTTAATTTTTCTGCATTTTTAAATTTTTTATATATTTTAGCAAAATAATTTGGTGAAATTTTAGATAATTTTTCCGAAATTAGCAAAATTTTCTTCTTTTCAGCTTAGCAAAGTTCTCTTTCAACGAAATTGTGAACACTGGTCGACATAAAGCTGGTCCAAATTTTGATAGTTGGCAACACTGATCAAAATGTGGAACACCCGGTTGTAATATTGTTATCCTTAATTCATATTAATCTGTGCATATGGTTCTCTCTTGATGGCTAATTTTTATTGCTATGTCAATTCATTACAATAGCAGAAAGTTTAAATTTTTTTTTTATTAATATTCACTTGTTTGCTTTATGTATATGTTGTTCTATTGGAATTTTATATGATCATGGAGTGTCAATTAAATTAAAAGGAAAATTTTATAGTATAGCTATAGGATCAGCTATGTTTTATGGGGTAAAATGCTAGGCAGTTAAAGAACAATATATACATAAAATGAATGTAGCGGAAATGAGGATGATGAGAAGGATGAGCGGTATAACAAGAAAAGATAAAATTAGAAATGAAGGAATTTGAAAAAAAACTAGAGGTAGAATCAATAGGCAATAAAATGAGAGAAAGTAGACTTTGGTGGTTTGGTCATGTGAAATGGAGACGAGAAATGGCACTGGTTAGGATGAATGAATTTATTGCAACAGAAGGTTATAAGAAAACTAGGGAAAGACAAAAAAAATTTGGCTAGAGGTTATTAAGAAAGATATGAAAATGCTTGGATTTAATGAGGACATAACTCAAAACCCGACAAGAATGACACAAACGAGGCCACTTGGGTGGGAAAAAACTTTTGATGGTGATGATGATGATTTCAAGTTTATCAAACAGTTGAAATGTAAATCTACTTGGAATTATCGTGTGCTTTAACAACACGCCCTTTACACCTTTATATTTTATCCCCAGCCTAGTAGGGATTTTTTGTTCATGATTTATTGCCAAAAACATTGATTTGGCAAATCTTTTGAAGAAGTGGGGTTGGATGTAATGATTGCAGGAAGGAGAGATTGACATCAGAAAGGAACAGAAATATATTCAACCAAGTTTTTCCTTGTTTTATGTTTATGAAACTGAGTTTTGGTTAACTTCAAATTGATGGCTACAGAGCAAAGACTGTCAAGATTCCTCTGCAAGAACAATGCATTCTGATTGAACATTGTTTTAGGCATCTATCTAAACAACCCTTACTTGTATCTATCTGGTCTTTTGCAGATGACACCCCTATTCGACACAACAATTACAAATGTTAATCTTGCTACTCATGGTCAACTTAAATCAATGAATGCTGTGTTAATCTGTTCAATTGCTGCTTCCTCATTCAACACGCAGCTAGAGGCATGGGAACCACTTGTGGAACCATTTGATGGCATATTCAAGTAATTCATCTGCAGCAGCTTGCTGTTTTTTGTCTTTTTTTCTTTCTTTCTTTCCATACTTTTGTGAACAATTTTTTTCTCTAGGCTTTTCCTCCCAGTGAGCAAGCAGTCCCTTCACTGGGTTACTGTTGTTTTTACTTTGTTATGAACTTCTCTGCTAGTTCTGGAATGCATCCAGGAGCCATCTCCTTCTAGTTACTAGTGGCAACTCATGGAGCAGATTTTCTGATTTCGAGATTCTTTTTTTTCCCCTTTTGGAGGTTTGAAACCTACGATACTGATGGAAATCTGCAATCAAAACTTGGGAAGCGAGTGAGGATTGCTGCCACAAACACAGTAAACATTAACATCAGTGCTGCAAATCTGGAAACTTTAGCAGAGTCTGTCATTTCATGGAGAAGGCTGGAAGAACTTGAGCTGAAAAGAACAAATGTGAGATCATTTAAGCTTTTGGTTTCTCTGGAGTCTATTTCTTTTTAGCATGGTCATTCAGATTTCTAACAAGTGTCCCACCTTGGCAGGATATTGGTACTCATTACAGAAGTAAAGATGATATAACAGTATCTGCTTTGGAAGATGATGATTTCCAGAAAGTCATTCTAGAGAATAAGCTTGGTTGTGACATTTTTCTGAAGAAAATTGAGCACAACTCTGAAACAATTGAGCTCTTACAGCATGGCAACAGTGTTTCTGTGTGGTTACCGCCTATCAGATTTTCAGAGAGATTAAATGTTGTGGCTGAATCAAGAGAAGCTCGTTGCTATGTTGCCATACAGATATATGAATCCAGGGTTGTCTATAGTCTATACAACTATATATTTCTTGAGCCATATCTAGTGGTCCAACATCTCAGAATAATAATGATCTCATTCTAAATTATGTTGTCTCAGGGATTACCTATCCTCAATGATGGAAATAGCCATGACTTCTTTTGTGCCCTGCGGTTGGTAATTGATGGCCAGCCGCCAGATCAGCAAAAGCTTTTTCCCCAGAGTGCAAGGACTCGATGTGTGAAACCTCTGATTTCTAAGGAGAATGACCTGGATGAGGGCATTGCCAACTGGAATGAGCTTTTCATATTTGAAATTCCCCGACAGGTATATGCTGATTATTACTGCCCTATGACAATTAAACAGTAGCACCTTTTCTCATTCACCATCATCTCACAATCAATGTTCTCATGGCAGTGAAGCCCCTTCCATCTCTGATTCTAATGTCATTTTTTTTTTTTTTTACATCGTATTTGGCTAAAATTTGAAGGGTTGATTGGCTGTTTTATGCATCCCAATCAGTTGACTAGGTTTTAATTTTGGTAGATAGCTTCTATACAGTATCTTTCTCTTAGCAATTCTAATTTCTTTTGTATAAATAGCAATCAATCCTTTTATTCAAAAAATTGGTGAACCTTTTTCCTAAATCAAAGAAGTTTAGCTTCCAGACATGGTTGTAAATATGGTTAGTGATTAGATATTGCCCATGCCACCATCTAGTTATCAACTTGCTATACATACTGAAAATGATGGTGTAAATGATGGTGTCAACCTCCCTTTCTCATTGCTTATTGTGTTTTGGGTTGGTGCTATCTTCATCACTCCCACTTAAATGACTTAAATTTTTTATTATTTCAAATATTAAATTAAAAAGCTTAATTCATAATATAAGCAAGTGTTTCACTCTAATTGCCTCTGACTCAATGCAGATAGTTTGGTGGAGCAGAGATTGTATTGTTTTTGAGAACATATAAGATGTGCTTAATGGTTAATTCAAGCTTCCTTTTATAAGAATGCCATTCATTTGTTAAAGTCTACAGGGGCATGCTAAGTTGGAATTGGAGGTCACAAATCTTGCATCAAAAGCTGGAAAAGGTATGCATGTACATTATAAAGTTTGGTTCCTTGAAGCATAATTTCCTGCTTCAAAACCTTGACATGGATGTTTGTTAATGTCATGGATAGGAGTGAATAACTTTCGATGCCTTTTATGACATTCATATTCATATTCTGATAGTGTAGTTCAAATTTCAAAATCCAATATTGGAACTTGTAGGGGAATGGTAACTCTTATTTATATAAAGGAAGGAAGCTAGCTTTCAAGAATTCAATCATCATTCAATCTAGTTACTAATTCTTCTGATATTTGTTTTGAAATGCAATGTACAGATTTAGCATGGAACATGCAATTATAAGCAGTGATGTCCATAATCAAATGTATTGGTACATTTTAATCCATCTGAGCTGTATATGCAGTAAGAAAATGTAGAAATGGCTTTGTGTGAAATGTGAATAGTTAACTAGATGAACAGGTTGGCCTCAGTTTATTAAACATGGTCAGTGACATGACTTACTGACAAAGAGTTCCAAGGAGTATTTATACATTTATTTGTAATTTAAAGATGTGTAGATTCTTACCAATGCAGACCTCCCCTCTTTTGTTGTTTTGGCAATGGCACTGCCCAAGATGATATAAGTGGTGGTGGAGAATAAAGATGTAAGACCCATGGTTTAAATGAAGAAATGGTCTAATGATAAAGCATAATATTCTAGCCTTTTCCATATATTTGGCCTAAATTAGTTGGGATAAGGCTTATGGTATAAAAGTGTCTTTTAATCTACTTTTTGTTTTAATCCTAGAGAAGTATCCCTTAAAGGTAAGAAATGGAGATTTCTTCTTTCTTTTTTTTTTCTTCTTCTCATATGCTAATGTAGAACCTGGAGTAATTGATATTACATAAACCATAAGTCATTCTCCTTGTCACGATCAAATGTACAGTATGATAGCCTTTGCCTGTTGCTGTACCAGATCTATCCAGAGGTCCAAATACTATCTAGATTGGGGAATTCTAGCAACCCAGTGTATGGTATGAGAGAAGCATGCATGTTGCATTCAAGGTCGGCTTCTATATGTTTTGCTTATTGATGGGACCGATAAATGGGCATAAAAGGACCCAATGGATTCTAGACCAACAAATCAGGCTGATTCAGTTTTCTGCATTTCTTTTACATGGTAAAAGGTTCTAGATTCAAACTTCCTTTATCAGCTTTAGAAGCTAAGAGATGGATACACTACTATCGATCCTGTTTGGAACCATCTATGATTCTAGCTGATTGATAGGAAAATATATGTCGTTATATCTGTGTCTGTTTGTTTTCCATATGCAATTGATTACATCTTCCATTGTGTATATTTATTTGACTTTTGGATGACATTTGAATATAGGTGAAGTCATTGGTGCATTTTCTATTGATATTGGGAAGAGCTTTGGTCAACTAAAGCGAGTAGCTTCTTCAAGTATTCTGCATCAACAGAATGATATGAAGAATCTGTCATCATATCCACTACACAGAAGGGTGAATTTTCTGTAGCCTTATTGATTCCTGAGTGTATCAAACTTTTGAATATGCATGTATTAGTGCACTAAACATGCAGATATACAAATATGTTTCCTTTCTCATGGGGTTATCATTCACCCAGGGTTGGTCAACTGTTGATAGTAGCAAGCAAGGATGTGGCTGTTTATTAGTTTGCACATCTTACTTTGAAAAGAAAACTATTGTCAACTTCAAACGGGAGATGGAAAATGCTAAAGCAACTGACAGTGATGTCGGATTCTGGGTGGGACTTAACCTTGAGGGTCCCTGGGAGAGTTTTCGATCATTGCTACCACTAGCGGTGGTCCCTAAAATGCTGAACGAAAACTTTTTTGCCCTGGAAGTCATGATGAAGAATGGAAGGAAGCATGCTATTTTCAGGGGTCTGGCTGTAGTTATGAATGATGCAGATGTTCCATTGGAAGTGTCTACATGTCCTATGTCTATGCTTGATGGTCATGCTTTTCCAACCACAGAGACCAGCAATCATGCTGTAGTGACAGAAGAGATCTTTGAGAACCAAAGATATCAACCGATTTCTGGTTGGGGGAACAAGTGGCCCAGTTTTCGTGGTAATGATCCAGGACGATGGAGCACAAGGGATTTTTCATATTCATCCAAGGTATGAAACTAACTTCTTGCTTGTCTCACTTCATCAACTTGGTGCCACATACTGTGTATTAACATATCTACTGATTTCTTTTTAAGGATTTCTTTGAGCCCGCCCTCCCACCTGGATGGCAATGGACCTCACCCTGGAGAGTGGAGAAGTGCAAATTTGTTGATGATGATGGCTGGGCATATGGAACTGACTATCAAAGCCTCAAATGGCCTCCAAATACTCCAAAATCACGCACAAAATCAACTTTGGATTTTGTTCGGCGAAGGCATTGGATTCGTGCAAGGAAGCAGGTGCCAGAGAATTCCGCCCTGATGAGAAATGTTGTTGCTGTCATTTCACCATTATCATCGGCTGTTCTACCTTGGAGGAGTATGGCTAAGGATTCGGATCTGTGCTTGCAAGTTCGTCCATTTGTTGAGCATCCTCAGATCTCATATACATGGGGACGTGCTGTCACTATTAGTTCTGGGCACAGCAACACAATCGACCAATTACCCATTGAACATATTCCTTTTTCTAGGCAAAATACCATGAAATCAGGAAACAGTTCAGTGCCTAGTTCTAGTCTGATGTTAAATCGGCTTGAGAAGAAAGATATGCTTGTATATTGTAACCCTGGTACTGGAAGTAAACAATGTGTCTGGTTCAGTGTTGGGCTTGATGCTTCTGTTCATCAAATGGAACTGAACACTCTTGTATATGATTGGAAAATATCAATCAATTCACCCATCAAGTTGGAGAACAGGCTTCCTTGTCAAGTTGACTATACTGTGTGGGAGAGAGCAAAGGAAGGGAACAGAATTGAGAGACAACATGGTATTATTGCATCTGGAAGCAGTTCCTTCATTTATTCAGCTGACATTCGAAGATCTGTTTACCTTACATTGTTTCTTCAAGGTGGCTGGGTTCTGGAAAAGGTAATAGAATCATTTTATAGGTTTCTCCTAAGGTTCATGCTATAAAATTTCTTCTCTAGCATAACTCTATACTTGTTTTAACTTGTATTTTTCATCAGGACATGTCCCAGTTTTGGATCTCATTGTTACATTTTCATTAATATTTTTGGCAGGATGCTATTCCAATTTTGGACCTTTCTGCTCTTGACCATGTATCATCATTCTGGATGGTTCACCAACAAAGTCATAGGTATCTGTTTCCTCTGATAATCTCATTATAAAGCATTCTCGTCCATAATTTATACCAGAATTTTTAGTTTCTTGCAGAATTTGTTAGAAGAAAATTATATGGAAATTATATAAAATTGCCTTTTGATTACTGAATTGTTAACTAATAGAAGTGCTACATAATTGCAAAATATTCTAGTTACAAACATGTAAAAAAATTTATTAAAACCAACCAAACAGACATTTCAATCATTTATCTATGCATGCTCCTGTTAAACCAACCATGCAATTATCAGTTCATCTGCTACCATACAAAATATGTCCACTTATCTAACCATTCATCCATCCATCATTATTATACAAAAATGTGTTTTTAAACTGAAACAAGATGACATAGCACAAGAAGGGAAGAAATTAGATGAAAGAGGATGGATCATCTCAAGGTGATGAGAAGAGAAAATAGGGAAGAAAATTAGACGAATTTTGGAAGGATGCAATCGAATTAGAAAGCACGTAGGGAAGTAGGAAATCACTTGTCTCTCATTCATTGACATAATATTAAACTTAATACAATGTACCCTATTTATACAGGAAAAATAGGCAAAAGAAAACCCTAGCACAACTGTGACTCATTGCATATAATTTACGTATAAGTGAAACCCTTAACAAAATAAATAAAATTCTATTGTATACCATCCATCAAGTTGATCTATGTGATTATCACTTGATGTGTGCATCAAATTCCTAAACTAATTAATAAAATATATAACATTCATAAAAATAAATAGCCCCATTTTAGGTGCATAGCCTTATTACATTCTGCATCATTCTTCCCTTCTTGAAGAAACTCATCTTTGAGTTGAGATTGTAAGAAATCTAACTGTGGTACTGGTACTGAAGTTGGAAACTAGTTGTAGAAATTGCTGTAGGCAAAATTAGAAGCTCAAATGAACCTCTGCAAGAAAGTAAGACTCTCACATTGAAATTTGAATTAATTATAATATTTGAAGAAAATCAGATCCATGTGCATTATGTTCATAATTAGGCCATTACCATGAACACTTGGTATAAGCTCATAATTGTTATTATCAAATAAGAATTTCCATTTTTCATTTGCATGTAATTAGGAGGTTTGGAGCAATATTGATAAAAGAGGTAGATGAATGAGTATCATATTTTAAAGGCATGAGAGCAAAAAGTATGTTGGAGTTGAAACCATGAACAAACTCAGATGGAATAGTGCTAGTATACTAACTAGTTTATGTTGGACAAATTTTTCATTAGGGAAAATGTGATATTTTTATGTCTTCTACCCAACTTTCATGCATATATTCCAATTTTCCATTAGATATTTTAGTTTTATAATCAGAAAGTGTGTAAAATTCAAATAAGAAGTTTAATGTACATTTTGGATTTGACGCATCCATCGTCTCCTTATACTCACTTATGGTAGCGATGTATAATGAATGACCTAGTGAGGAGAATCATTGGAATAAAGTTTTTCTGCGATACATCCTTTACAAATACTGTCTAGCGTGATTAAGCAGGATGGACTTCCCATTATGTTTTGTAATATAAGTGTTATATTTTCCATGATGTGTCACATACAAATTATATACCCCTGGATGACCTAGTAAAATACGAGCCATAGTTACATGCATCACATCACACCAAATTTAACCCAAGTATGTACCCATTATAATTGGAGCTAGACACCTTTCTTTAATAGGTAGAGAAGTTTTGTCTACCCATGCAATTCCATATGGTTGCAGTTGTGGTTCTGGCTTCAATTTCATCTTAGCCATTGGAGATTTTGAAACAACATTTATGGTGCCTTCATCTATTACAATTTTGCATATAACATCCTCACATTTGAAATACTAATGAAAAATGTTACTATGTTATCAATCATTGGTTTCAATTAAAACAGTTAAAATGTGACACCTTACATTCAATTGAAGTTCATCCTTATAATTTGAGGGTGGATCCAAAGTTTCAACAACTTCATCAACATCATCATCTGAATCTTCTGTTTTACTGCCAATAACTAGTGTGCAATGGTGAAAATGTGCAACAATGTGACCTCTACCATGAAAACTAGATGTAGTGTTTGTGTCAGTATTAAGCCTTCCCTCCGACACTATTGGATTAGACATTACAGTTCTTGCTGGCCTTTGAAAAGATATTGACCTATTTGCTTGGATTGCTTGTATTGAGGAATTCAAACATTTAGCAACAGAGGACTCTTAAACGTTTCCAAGTGCAAACTAAGTTTCCTCTGAAATTTTTGTCTAAGACCCTTGATAAACTTGGTAGTCATTTTCCATGGACTTTCTCGAACATCGTTCTCCAGAGGCAAGTCTTATTTTTTTAGGTACTGAGTTACAGTTAGTGTACTTCAAGTTCATTGATTGACCCCATGAGTTTCTCATTATATCAAGGAATATATTTTTGCCTTAGTTTATTCTTAATTTCAGCCCAAGTAATGAACAGAATTAGAACACTTGTCAATAATGCCTTACTAATCCTATATGTTTCATCTTTGCAAATCTAACATGTTGAGCATCAAACATTGGTACCAATCAAAGAAGTTTTTCATACCAGACAATTAGTCTAGAAAAGCATGAGCGTCCAGTTTTTCCATCAAAGATAGGAGCATTAAGGTTAAAATTTTCATGCACCTCATCAGTTTTAGGGTTATTTCATTGGACATTTTCAATGTGTCTCCTAGTATTATACGCAAATTGTCCCCCTTAATTTAGTCTATTTCTAACATAATCATCCATTTCATGAAACATATTCACCTCATCATAGTTTTGTGGATTAATGTTGCGATGCCTTTGCCTCATGTTCTAAGTTGTTTGTGGAACTAAGGTTTGTGCAGTTCCTAAATTTTAAACTGAAAATTCCCTGTTGGCATTCACTTGCAATTGATGATTTTGGGATACCATTTGAGGAGGATGCCTAGTTGCTGAGCATTAGAACAGAAGGGACCTTAGGAATTCTCTAATTAATTTCTATAGACATTTCATTTTCCCCATGTAATACTCTTGGGGTTTAACTCTCTATTCTTCAATAGGACATTTGCCCTATGTAAGTCAATAATTATCTTTGTTTTTAGTCAATTCAGGCATGGCATTCTCCAAGATTTGCATTCAATCTTCATGAGATTGAAGTTGGGTCTGAATTAGAGATTGATTTTCTTAAAATCGATTTTGAAATAGAGATCAATTTTCTTAAAGTTGAGCTGTAATTTTGTCAAATTGTGTTTGTATTTGAGTTTGATTTTTCTCTTGGTGTTAGTTGTTGAAGGCAACTCAGCATTTGTTACCATGGTTTAGGTTTTTTTTAGTGCAACATAGATAATGCCAATAAATACAAATCACTATTGGATAACTGAACTTATAAACGGATTGGATTTTTAGCATGGCAGATAAAGGAATTTTATCAAGTTCTTAGTGAAGAAATTGTACCTTTAGAAGCCCTGAAGGATTCCTATCCAATTACTCCAGGGATAATTTACAAGTTCTGGTGTTGAAAGATTTTCGAAATATCAGAAAATATCACTGTTTTATAATTTTATCAAGGATGGGCTGTTCTGCAAACATCCAAGTGCTGGATCTGTTTGTAAAACTCCAAAGCAAGAATGCTTTTTCTGTAAATTATCATTGTTGACCTTCTTCAATGTCTCTGGTTAACGAACTCAAAGGTGATGACACTTATGGAGTCAAGATTAGAGTTCAGATGTGACTACAGTCGTCAAAACAGTGGAACAGAGCTTCAACCACAAACTTCAAGTTTGTTCAGGTGCCAAATCTGTGGCAGCAACGATTGAGAAGGTTGAATCTGCGATGAGTTTGTTTAAGCCAAATGAGAAGATTTCAGATGCCTTCCACTCCACCAACCACATAAAAAGTTTTTTGCCTTCTCTGAGTTAAAGCACTGGAGATTGGGCAGACTTATACTTTCTTAGCATGGAAGGAGTTGTTGTGGCAAAGATAAATTGGGTTGCAGAAGAAGGCAGGCAATAGTGTTGATGGATTGCAATGGATGAAAGAGATGCACGTGGGTCATATGGAATGTGTAGGGATGGTTGTTGGGTAATCCAAGTTGTTGGATGAATCCCAGGGATACCAATTTGCAAAGAGAACGGCTCTAATTGGAAGAGGGTGGCCACTAACCTAGAAAATTTGATTTCAAATATTCTAAAATAAACACCTCTTCATAACACCACCATAGGACATGCCTCCACAATGCCCAGCAAGGAGCTCTACAATGCCAGACCCAAGCACACCCATAGCCAACTTTCCCATTTTGTCAACCCCAGGCACCAATTTGGTCCACAGCACCCAAGCGGCCCAACCCAACTTGATATCAACAAGTTAGTGGCTTGTCACTAGCCTAATGTCAACTTATCAGTAACCCACGCAGTCTATCTAACCTATTCAATGACATGACACTCATGACCCCTCTCCACACCTCCTAGCCAGCCACACCAAGCCTGATCCAGCCCTCCCCTACATTGGCAACACCAAAATCCCTATAAATAGCATGTTTTTTGAGAAACAAAGAACTTATTGCTTGGTATTGGAGCTCCATCTTCGATCAGCAGTCTTCATCTCCATGAGGTAAGTGCCTTGTTGCTCCTTTGGCATCCATGGCAACTTAACAAGCTTGGTCAAGCTCTGCCATAGGGCACAGTGGGTTCTCTGCGTGTGTAGTGGGTTTATGCAGCCCTGCAACAATGGGAACCATTGGATATCAGTCTCTAAACCTTTGACTTAAAAACTAAGAAGCTTGATTAAACCAAGTTTAAGGGTTAAAATCAACCTAAAACACATGGACACTCCATTTTGGTTCTTAGTGCAAGCTTCTATGAAACACATAGCTTTCATTAATGGAGGTTGCAAACCCAACTAGTTTGGGAAGATGACCTTAAGTAATGGGTTTTTTGAGCTCTGACAAGTGGAGAGATGACCATCTGGGTGAAGTTCTCAAGCCCCAAACCATCAGCTTGAGTAATGTATTTGAGGATCTCAACAAGGAAGATGGGTCTTGAGCTCCATGACTTCCATTGATGGAGGCTGGAAGATGGTTTCTTCAAGAACAAGGATGAAACGCCATTAGAATTGCCAATTTGAAATCCCAGGAAAGAACTCTATAAGGAAAGATTTCATTAATGGTGCTAAATAATGCAAGTACTCCCATTAAATGATGCTAAGTTGGAATTCTTTCAAGCAAGGAGATGAAGTCTGAAGAGAGACTCATTAACGGAGCTTGAATTGGTGGATTCTTCATGGAGAAGATGACCATTGGGTCATGGAGAAGATGGCATAGGTCCCACATCAATGTCTTTGGTTCATTAGAGAAGATAACCTAGAAATGCCATTAATACTAATCATAATGTCATTATGTGTAACTAAGCTTAATTTTGTTGGGATGAGGATTAAAAGTAACTCACTTGTAACCTCGTTTTATTATCTCCCACAAGCTAAACGGCAAAGATCATCCACTTCTTTTATACACAGGAGATTGGAGAATACCGGTCACTAATTTGTCTAAATCTAAAGTTTTCTGAGTCACTAAGTGGTGACTTGCCGAGTCATCAAGACAGTCAATCTTCATCCCACTTTTCTTAAGCTTTTCACAAGCAAATTAAAAAGTTGATTCCACCTAATCACTTGATCATAACTTGCTGAGTCATCAAACCCTGTTAAAGACCTAATCTTACTTTTCTGAAGCTTCTTTCAAGTAAATGGGAGTTGAGCCTACATAGTCATTGTGCCATGACTCCCTAAGTCATCAAACCTGGTCAAAAACTCAAGTCTCACTTTTCTTTAGATTCTTATGAGCAAACAAGAGAATTAAGTCCACTGAATGATAGAGTTATGTCTTGTTGAATCATAAAAACTGATTAAATACCCAATCCCACTTTCCTAAGCTTTTAGTGGGCAAACGAAAGAGCTAAGTCTACTGAGTTATTGAGTCATGACCTTCTTAGTTATCAAGTTGATTAATCTTAGTCCCGCTTTTCCTAAGCTCCTGCAAACAAACAAGAGAATTGAATATGTTAAGTCATTGAGTTGTAACTAGCTATGTCAATCAAGCTGATCATTCTGGTCTAGCTCTTCTTAAACTTCTTGCGTGCAAAAGAGAGAGTTTAGTTCCCCAAGTCACTAAGTTTTAACTCGCTGAATCAATCATATTGTTACTCAGTTAAAAGTCACTCGTCTTTCCTAAGCTTCTAGTAGTTACAGAGAGAGTGATTACGTAGCTTACTAATATTTCACGGATTAAACGATACTGGACTTCATTTCTCTTAAATTTACTTGATGTCTAGATAACCAGTCTAGAGATAAATCGTTCTCTTTGCCCATTGGCTTGAGGGAATCCAAAATATCAAGTCATCGCAGTGCACTCAATGGTCCCAAAGGAGTATAACAATTTTAAGAAACAATGTGTTCTTTGCAAATCTCTATATGGATTGTATTTTTTCTTTTAATCAAAGATTTTTTTTCCTTTGTAAAGATGTCAAGGAAGATGGGATAGAATTAGAAAGGAAATGGGGAAATCACTTTTCTCTCAATTCATCAATGTAATATGAAATCTAATACTACGCACTTTATTTATAAGCAAAAGAAAGCCCTAACTCAATCTTAACATATTGCATATGATTTACTTGTTAATAAAATATAAATGAAATAAATTAGATACTAATCTAAACCATCCAACAAGTTGATCCATATGTTGATCATTTAATGCATACCATCAAATTCTCAAAATAATTAATAAAATATTTAAAATCTCAAATAATGGCCCCAAAAATTAAAAAGAAAATGTGTACCCAATGCATGAAGCACTCATCGATGAGAGGCCTAGGGAGGGCAGGATGTAAGTAGTCATTTTTTCATTTTGAAATGGTTGTTTTCGAGACTCAAACCTATGCCATTGAGGACATAAGCAAAGAGACTTTATGTCATACCAAGTGATGCCCTTTAAATAATATCCATAAAATTAATAGCCTTAATTTAGGTGCATAGCCTTATAATGTTGTGCATCACAAGAAGAATTATTTTCTAATCAATTTGAGTTGGAGTTAAGTGGCTGTTTGGATATTGCTAGGAAAATTTGATTTCCAAGAATTTTAGGAAAATTCCATTTCCCAAGGTATGACTTGACATATACTACCAGAACAATCTTACATTCTTTTCATCATTACTAATATTTCCAATTATTCTGTGTACACGAATTTGTAGTTTTGGTCTGATGAGAAATTTCCCCTTGTTGATTTTGTTCAAGAAACCTACAAAGGGATTTTCCAAAAAATATCATTTATAATTTTTATTTTTCTTATTTTCCTAGAATTTCTTTTGGAATACTGGAGTTTGGATTCATGTTTGATGTTTTTATTTCTTTAAATTATTATTATGTATGAAATCACTGCAAATGGCAATTTGTGCTCTAGAAAATTTATTTTACAGAAAATTGAAACACATCCTTACGAATTTTTTCTATTTTGCAGGAGGTTGCGTGTGAGCATTGAACGAGACTTGGGAGGAACAAGCACTGCACCTAAAAGGATTAGATTGTTTGTTCCATATTGGATTGTTAATGACTCATCATTATCATTGGCATATCGAGTGGTTGAGGTTGAACCAATTGATAGTGCAGAAACTGATTCCCTCTTAATCTCTAAAGCAGTTAAATCTGCAAAACTGGCATTGAAGCGTCCCGCAAATTCAGTTGACAGAAAAAATCCCAGCTTGAGGAGAAACATTCAAATACTAGAAACAATGGAGGACATAAATCATTTCCCAGTCATGCTATCACCCCAGGATTATGTTAGCCGAAGTGGGCTTTCTCCATTTTCATCTCAAAATGAAGCATTTCTCTCACCACGACTGGGTATTGCTGTAGCTATTCGTCATTCTGAACATTACAGCCCAGGAATCTCTCTTCTGGAGCTGGAAAATAAGGTAATATTGTTTAAAAAACAAGACAGTTGTGAATGGACTTGATTTCATTTCTTGATATATATATATATAT